>JABFDZ020000118.1:5291333-5306968 GCA_019775955.2 Pollimyrus isidori
CCTCTGAACAAAAGGCACCCCCCCAATATGGGATGCTATTCCTCTGAACAAAAGGCACCCCCCCAATATGGGATGCTATTCCTCTGAACAAAAGGCACCCCCCCAATATGGGATGCTATTCCTCTGAACAAAAGGCACCCCCCCAATATGGGATGCTATTCCTCTGAACAAAAGGCACCCCCCCAATATGGGATGCTATTCCTCTGAACAAAAGGCACCCCCCAATGAATTCAGTGCAATCCCACTTTCCATCAGCTGGCTATACATAGTTCTGCAAGCAATTCCTGTGGCAGCTCTGACCTGGGTCACTGTTCACACGTCAAAAGCCAAGCGGCAAACTATCACCCAGACGTCACTTATTGTACCAGCCAGTCACCAAGCACAAGGCCTTTACGGGACACAATCAAATGTATTGCTTTTAGTTTGACTCTTGTTTGTACGCTTGCTTCACAACAGAACGGTTGCTTTTTCTCTGAGGGCTTCTATCACAGTCTTAAAAATATTCTTAAGTCCTGTGCTCTCCAAGGAGGTCGCCGGCAAAATCAAATTAACCTGGATGAAGAAAACATTCACGCAACTTCAAATCAATATTTCAATGGCATTAAAGTAATTAATTATACTCTTCAAACAGCATCTAACTTGCTTGGTAAATAAAAGCAAGAATAAATCAGTAGCTATGTGTACATATTAGGCTGCATGTGAGTGAATTAAACATTTCTAGCATATATTAAATGCTACACATAAAAGAGTTGGGCAGTGCAGTGTGCATGGGCATGCGCGCCTCAGGTCTGGCAGGCTGCACATTGACGTGGCTGCATGTGCCTCTTGACAATGAGTCATATTTGACCTTATATGATGGTGCGATTTTCTGCAATGATAGTGTCTATTTCTGCCTCTGACAGCGCGACGCTCCCTCTGAGCTCCTGGCTGCAGCCGCCATGGCCTTTGGTTTCGCCCCGCTTCTTTTTACAGGGGTATCCATCATGATCCCCTCTCATCCCTGTCCTCCATTAAAATCCCCCTCTGATCTCTGCCTGGTTGTCACTCCAGCCTTTTCCCCTCATTACGCGTTTAGCTCAGAGTTCACTCATCCCTCTCTTTCTCTCTCTCTCTCCCTCCCCCCTCCTTTGTCCTTCATTTGTCACCATGGGCCGGAACAGCTGAGAGCCGCACCTGTGCTAAAGCGTCCCCCCCGCAGAGATGTCCTGCTTGGACACAAAAGCCGGTAAATGCCACCCAATCTCCCCCCCCCCTGCTTTCCTTCCTCTCCTGCCCCCCCGGCACAGTCCTTACCCCGAAGCTCGGCAATGCGGCCCTGTTCCAACCGGATCCAGCCGCGGCCTGACGCCAATCGGCGAGGTCCTGACAGGGCGCTAAAGTCTGGCCCGCTTAAAGAACAGCAGCGGCGTACCGCGTGCCCGAAAATTAAGAGTTCACCGAGCAGTGCAGGTCCTCGTGGGAAGGCCTGCTATACTGGCGCGAGGCAGTGGTGTTAGGCTGGCAGGCCGCGCTCGCACACCACATCATGCCATGTGCGTCGCGCTAAGTAGGACGGATGATGACAGCTCTATTTTCAACCTGGGCCTGTCACCAGCTGCCACATGTCCCGTCTCTGTTTATCCTCCTCGGACTTCATTTCCATGTCATACCAGAGACCTCTTTACATTTTTTTTCTCTCATGTCTGCGCAGTAGTTTTATTTCTTTACTCCTTTAGCTAACACTTAGATAACTCATGACTGGCTTACAGCATACTTAAATTTTTTTTAATCACAAATTGCACAATATCTATAACGGTGCAAATATCCATCTGTTTGGGTTTCTTTCTCTGAACTTCTAGTTTTAAAACTGAAATCTAGATGCTGATTAGAAACTGACAAAAAAGTTAAATAATATAAAACTTAATCAATTAATTTCTGAATTTACTGGTGGATTTTTCTCCAGGCCCACTGTCCTTTTGTCACGCTGTTTGTGACATTTATGTTGATCTTGAACTTTGGCCCATCTGCAGTGCTACATTTGTAGCTTAATTTGCAGTCAGGAGTGTGAAATAAACTCCCACGTTAAGGAGCTGAATCTCGACATTCCTGGGGGGATTGAATGCATGTCCCCTGTGAAAAACATAAACATTTGTCTGTGTCTGCCAAACACAACAGTGAGTGGAACACAGCAAGGGAAATATTGTGCTTTTTAATTGGGATCCCTGGATATTAAAATGTTGAGTATGGGGAGACTGTTGGAATAATAAGGAGAAAATATCTTGCCTTTATTCCCTCATAGACTGCAAAATAATGCAAACATCTGAACAACATCGTGTGCTTGGTGACATTATAATATTTAAAGATATATTCCTATGCAGAAAAGCATAGCTGTTGTCTGTTATTGTATATATTGTCATCATAAAATTGATTTTCAAAATATGATACAAACTAAATAAGCGGCACTCAGCAACCCCACAACCCTGAATAGGATGAGCAGCTGCAGAAAATGTTTGGATTGATGGATGCATTGATGTATGGATGGACTGATTCATTGGTGGATGGGTACTCAACAGCCTACAGGATTACATTCTCTGTTTAGGTGAAGCACTAGGGTGTACAATAAAAAAATAATCAAACTCTAAGCAGGATAATAGTGTGACCTTATGGTGAGCACATTAGCATTTAGCCTGTTCGGTTACCATCTCCCCAGGTGATATTCCAAAGTGCATAAACTGTCCCCCTTCTGAATATTGAGGTGCAAACTAAGAGAATGATCAAAATACAGGTATAAAGGTATAAAGCTGAGGCCGAGCTTCTTTTTTCTTCCAAAGCAAAACTTATTTTGCAGTTTAAAAAATAGGTAAAAAATGTCTTGGTGATATTATTTATCCAGTTAGATGAACACTATATCCATTTAGGGATGCTGTGGACCACAGCTTATATCCAGAAGCACAGAACAATAGATGGGGAATTCCTTGCATGTCAGTTTGCCATAAGAAACTCGCACACTCACATTTACTTTTGCACACGTTTAAATCCTTAAAAGCCTGTACGCAAAGACAATGCATTCCCAGCAGTAAATTATTCAGCTGTGAAAAGCTCTACTTAAATGAAAACGATTCGGTGACAAAATACAAAGACTTGAGGCTTGTGCGGTGTGAACCATGACGACTGATGACTTGCAGGTCTGCCTTCAGGAAGGGACAAAGAGCGACGGAGTCCACCTCCCAGTCATAGGGGGGAATGGAAATACTGGGAAGGGGAGGGGGACTGGGACCAGGATTTGTGAACATTTAGAAGTGTCTTGACCTGTTTTTGAACGATTCACTCATAATTCCCAGTTGAAACCTCCAAAATGGTCTCCATAACATAAATTATAAAACATTATCAATTATGCCATAAAACATGAGGGTGGGCATGGACATCACTGGCCAGGGAAAATTAATGTGATGGATTCACTGAATTAACCTTTACATTTGTTTATATTTATAAAATTCCAGAAATTCCAAGTAAGGCAGATTAATCATATATTTGTCAAGGGGCTAACAAGTTCACCACTAGATTAAGCTTCCAAATTCATAAATTCACATTAGACTCCGGAGTACCCCCAGAGTACCCCCTCCTCTGTCACTCACATATCATTGACTAAGGTTGGCTCCCCTGTTTTAATTATGACCCAAATTATGCCCCCATCTTAAAAGTTCTACAATCACCCTACTGTAGGTTCTCTCTACTCTATCTTTGGCCTCCCTAGTACACTCGCCCAGACCCTGGTGTCTGGCCATGCCCTCAAATGTCACCCTTCCATGACCCAGAACCAGTTTAAATTTTCACATATCTACCCCCCCATTGCTCACTGTAGTACAGCCGTCGACTAATTTCATGCACCGTGTTTGTTAAGCCTGTCTCCACTCTCGCCCCCATTCCTTCCTCCCCCCTTCATGTCCCATGGTTCTGTTTGCTATCTATCGTTTTTTTTTCCCAGATTGCATTCCGTTATTTCCATGGTTTCCATAAGAACTGAGTTCCTCACAGAGCGATGTGCTTAAAGGGATTTCAGTCTGCGGAGGCCGTGGTTATATTGTATAATCGGACACCTTTTTGGCTTCTGCAGCAAACTGATTGGCCAGCACAGAAACCACATTCAGGGAGGGATGCACGCTCATCACAGCCTCATCGGGTCACTTTGCCTGTCATCCTCTCCTTTGTTGGCATTACAGAGAAGGAATGAGAAAGGTTACTGCACTGATTACGGAGTTTAATTACCAGGATAAAGACAGTTCACAAATTTGATTAGGCCGTGAGCAGGCAGATTCATTTTCATGAACTATTTATCAGTCTGATGTGTTATCAGTGTTATCGCTCCTTTGGTTCCTCAGTTCCTTTCATTTGTATTCTATGCCTCCGATTTTAAACTTGAAATGCCAGGCAATTAAAATACAAATACGTGTGGGGTGACACCACAGATTTTAGTGATTCCCTTTTATTTCCCCTGCATATTACTATATGTTAAAATGTCTCATAGTCTCATGTTAATCAGGCTCATTGTCATCATGCTTGAGCTTAACACTATGCCCCTTATCTTTGAATATATGTAAAAGAAACACATGTGTTGTTTCCAGTCAGAGTGAAATGTTAATTAATGACAGATCCCAGGCCACTAATCCTGGATTTAAAGGAATGTGCAAGTTTAATGTGCAGGATGGCTGTGAGCATGAAGGCTCCTGTTAAGCGCAGCGGCGGTGGCTCTGTGATTAATACTTTAAGCGGCACACCTAGCTGACATTTTGTCTCTCACTAACCACGCATTCCTCTGGCCAGTCTCAGCTTTAAATGAGATTTTCTCCGCCACGTCCGGCACTCCTTTAGAAGCAGAGATTGAGGCGACAAGTGTGACCCCCCCGCACAAATCTTTTCTGCCATGATTCACATACAAACTGGCAAAAAAGAGCATATTTACTGCCTCTTCCCCCTGCTGTTCTATCCTACAAAGACAAAACCCAGTGACTGCGCTGAAGCTAAAATGGAGAAGAATAGTTTCTGATTGCAAGGTTTTTGACTGTCTACCCATATGTGTACTAGGTAGGTAAATGGTAGTGTTTTCTTCAAAAACAAACATAGTTGATAGAGATATTTTGAAACGAGGCAAAACAGAGCCTGTTTTACAGATGAACAAAGGGACGATCCACATTGCAGCTGAAACAAAGAAAAGGACTTTATTTTAACTAAAAAAAAAAATAATAATAACCATGTGATTTGGTAAACAGAAAAAAATGAACTCAAGCAGGGGGCAACACAGGTGCCAACCCAGCAGTATAGGGGCAAACACAAGGACATCAACACAGGAACAAGCAGCAGAACCTGGGCAGACACAGCCGCTCAGAACAAACACAGGGACAATGACCAGCTGAAGACTAAAGCAAGGGTAGGCACTTAAGTACAGACATGAAGACTAAACAAGAGACAGGTGTGGCCAGCAACAAGCTCTAGGAACAAGCACAGGCGAGGCCAATCAACAGATTCAAACACTGGGAACAGACAAAACAGAACATAATAAAATGAGACACAAGTAGGAATAAACAAAGGTACAAAACAAGGAGCCTTGCAAAATGCATCAATACATGACAGTAATGAACCAAAAGCAAAAATGAAAGAAAATATATGAAAATGGTGAACCTGACCCAAGACAAAAGAGGAAGCTAGACAAAAGCTGCCTACTTAGCCCATTAAGTGACACGACAGCAAGGGAAACAGGGAAACACACTCAGAGCTAAGGACGCAGGATGGCCAGCTACACCTGCTGGCCAAACAGGAAACAGACACACTGATAGGGTAGGATAGAGACTGATCCTCTCAGTCAGTTTCAATGGTAACTCACTTTTAATAAAATATGGAGTGATTTTGTTTTCCCTCTATAAAGCACTGCTGCACACAACTCTTCATCATCTCCTGAGTCCATTAATGAAACCTGTAATAATCTTTGCACAATGCTGCTAAAATCGAGTTTACTCATAATATCCAGTTCTATAGAATGTAAAGAATTGAAAATTAAGTATGCTGTCCAGTTTCAAGTGCATGTTATCTTTGTTCCCTTCACTGTCTGGGATAAATTCCAGAACTCCCCATGATCCTGATCTAGATGAGTGGTTAAGTTGGATGGATGGATGGATGGATGGATGGATGGATGCATGGCACTTTCACCTCACACCTGCAGGATTTGTAGCTTGAATCGTGCCTCTTTTGTCCATGTGTGGAGTTTGCATATCCAAAGTTTCCAGGGACAGCCTTCAGCCCCCGTGGGTCCTGTGTTTGATAAGTACAGCAAAATATTGTTCCAGCTAAAGAGCCTCCAGCACTAACCAATGGAAAACAAGCAGACTCATTCACAGTAAGGCAACAGCCCTGGAGTTTTCAGAATGCATTAGTATACACTGAGGGATAATAATAATAATAATAATAATAATAATTAATAATACGTATTACAACACACCCAAGTAAAGCATCTTTGTGACTGCTGTGAAAGGTGCTATGTAAAATGAGATGTTGTTGTTGCACCCATATATGGCTCCGGACTCCCAATTGTGATCAGCATACATCAGACACAAATGTTGCTATCACTTGTCTGCCTGATTAGTTGTGGCCTATGTTTTTTTTTCTTTATATTTTCACTTTGATGTAGTGATTAATACACATGAGAATGGTCGAGGTCTTTCTGTGGCTGTAATGACCTTAATGGCGGAATCAGTGGAGCCCTGGACATTCATTTCTGCTAGAAAGCTGGAGGTGCCACTGTAGCTCATAGAAAATCTTGCCCCAAATAAATTAAACCTGCTGTGGGAAGATAGTGAAATTTCTGCTGAGTCATGGCAGAGACTTCGATGAAGGCCAGCTCTCCGTGCAGCTCCACGGAAGCCGTCCACACAATGCCTGCCAGGGACTGTAATTGTACCTAAAGCTCTTCCACAGGGACGAAAGACGACAGACAGGATTAGGTCTGACCTTATGGGTGATCCGGGCCTCTGCACAGATTCCATTACCATTGTAAATATTCCCAAGTCCTTGAATTGTCAGCAACCTGCAGACATGCTCAGCAATGGATGTGAGCTGTTTTAACTGCAGAACAAGGGTGCGGCTGGAGCCGACACCCCCCTCCTTTATTCAATAAAAGCATTTAGGGTCTGTCAGTTAACAAATTTCTTGTGTAATTGCTGTTACTTTAACATATGCATCGGTTCAGTCCAGAATGAACGATATTCTTCCCAAGGTATAGATAGCCACATGCAATCGCATAGTAAAGACTTAGGGATCCTTTAGGGAGGAAGACATTGTAAACTCAGGAAGACTGTGCTTAAGTAGCAGGCAGAGGTATGTGCAGGAAGTTTCGGCTCAGTTGTCTTTCATATATAATTTTATATATATATAAATATTATATAATCAACTTGTTTTGAAAATGAGTTTACTGAGTATTCATGACTATAGCTTTAACAAGTATGTGGGAACAAATACTTACTTCATAAGCTTGTTTGAAATTAAAGTTAATTTCCAGTAAATGTAACTGAATACTGCAATATATGTTTTAGTCCAATGATTTGTGAGAATGTCGAGATGTACTGTTCTGTAACAATTTCAGTTATGCCTAATTAGATTTATATTTATATAAGTAAGGCGCCAATAAATAAAATGTATTATTATTATATTATTAAATCAGTTCACTTGTTTCATTACTATATAAATGTAAAATATACAAAGAACTGTTCCTTTTTTATTTTATTACTGTTATCATATTGCTGTTCATTGGGGCATACAAGGTAAAACCAGGATTTTGTGTTAAATAAAATAACTAGCAAAGCAAACTCAGCACTATGAAAGACTGAAAGAAGACATATTTAAAGCAGGTTTTCACAAAGGTGTGGTACCCCAAATCAATTAAGCAATTAACATTCCATTGTGCAATCAACATTCCCTTCTACTCAGGCTCCCATATAAAGCCCCTGGGCAGGCCTGGTTGTTCAGTATTTAGCTGCCTTTTGTGGAAGGGTGATTTTCTGAGAGAGGTGATTGTTAAGCACTTTATGGACAATTTGACTGGTTTTGCTGAGGCCTCATGTGGAGCAGAGGGGTCATTTTGGGGCTGCTCTCCATAAAAGCGTGTAGATATTGGCAGTGACGTCTGCGTTTCGTTTCGAGACGCACGGCGGAACGGATGAGCAGCTCTGAATGGGTAGTCTACGCCGGTAGCAGTAGGCAGTTTCACCCAGTGAGTCTGGGTGACAGTGCATAAACCCTTTATTATGGCAAAAAATGCAGTTTTGCAAGTAAAGTGGTACAAAAGAGCACAGGCAGTGAGGTGGGGGAGTCACTGTCAGATGAGTCATTCTTTATGTGCTCAGCTGGCAGGGTAACTGTAAAGCACACCAGAATAAGGGCTTACTTCCTGTTGCTGCCTGGTGGGGACTGCTGGGGTCTTTGTTGACTATATGCCCACAAAAGCTATTTTTTATAATCATGTTCAAATTATGGTTTGATTATCCCCATCCCCAGTCTACCATGAGCAAACGACCAGGTCAGGTCACGTTGCGGATCATGCACTGGTACAGCGCACTGCTGCACACGCCAGACAACAAAACGCCTCAGGATCCCGATTGCCTCCCCCCACCCCCAGGCCAGCATGCAGTCCAGTCCCTTGCCCCACTAGTGCCCAACCGCTTCATCACCAAATGATTCATTAATAATCTCTCCCAGTAGAATGTTCTTGGTGATTTAAAGCTTCAGACGCCGGTACTGAGCTACGATGGTGTTCTGGAAGCTCTTGGCTCTTGTGATTATTCTTGGCAGATGTTCTATACTATGAGGTACTTAGTATAAAGCAGGTCAAATGGTCTCTCTGGGCACACATGCATACACCTGCAAGACTCTGTATACATCAGCGAAGCACAGCTTGCTTAAACATGGAAAGATAATCTTGTTCAGGGAGAGTCCCATGAGCTATAAGGTAACAGATACCCAGAAAAATATCTATGGCATCTTCCCAGAAGGTACCAATGTAACACAAAAAAATATATATATCAACCCTTAACCAATGTATATTACCGTTGCCTTGTGAAACACATAAGGCTGATACTAATTCTGAAAGCATCCTACAGAACAGTACAGGTTGTGTATCCTAACTGAGGAAGCCCTCCAAACCCATCAACTGAAATTAAGGAACTGCCCATTGCACTGTACAGCGTGTCCATAAATAATGTATTTTAATGTTTATCATGACGTATGGCACTGTGTGATGCTACCGCTAAACTATCTGGGGATTGGCACAAAAAAGGGAGTTCAGTAACGTCTTTGCCAGGCAATCAACAGTGTCCCAAATGTGTTCTTTTGTGTAAGATGAAGGGAGCTACTCGTGGGTGCCCCCGGGCACAGTAATGGCATCCCTGTGATATTGCATCTTACAGTTTATTATTGAGGGCCGCTCCAAAATTTTATTCGATGTGTTTATTTGTTTGGTTATTCATTTATCGGTGACTAACAATGACTTTAGGGGGTTCCGTAAGAACAATATAGGGATGAAACTTAGTTTAAATGCTTAAATAATGGACAGTATTATTGGGCAGGAGTTAAATTTGCATGTGCAGATGCAATGAATAAAGTGAATGTCAGCATGAGTACATTATTCTGTCTGCAGTGGACTGACAGCCCATTCAGTGCGTACCCCTGCCTTGTGCACTATGCTGTCTGGAATCGGATCTTTCCCTACAAAACCTGGTACTGGGGAAATAGGCATAAATGAGCTACTTTTAATAATGAACTATTTTGGTCACATCCGGCCACCCTTGACAGTCGTTGGCTGTAATTAAGGAATCCATCCTGGCTGGGAGAGACGGCCTGGAGGAGGGTCAGATCCTGAAATACGTGTCAGCATTTGTGGTGATTCCGTGCACAATAAGCCCCAGAGTGTTTCGCTCTGGCATGGGCAGCCTGATTCTACACCCCGGATCGCTGCCCATCTCCATCTCGTATCTGTAAGCTCCCGCCTGCGACCGCGACATCAGCGGCAACCTCGACAAGGACTGTAACAGTAGCTGCACAGAGAGGAGAGGTGGTGAGCGGGTCCTTGGGGGAAAATAAATAAATAATAATAATCACGTATAACCCGTTTATAGCCATCTGGAAACGATTAACTAAAAACATATGTCATGTGGTTTGGATCCTCATGGAGAAGAACAGCTTGGAATGTATTCCCAGTTGGAGATGCACTTTGCGATGGGAAGTCTGCTTTGGGAAGTGAGGTATTCTATAACAATGCTGTATAATTTGCAAACTCCTGAAAGTGTGTGTGAATTTAAAATGAAAGAGATTCTGGAGACAAATGTATTTTCTTCCTTTTAATTAAAACAGCAGCTTTGGATTGAACATTGGGGGGTTGAGGTCCCCACCCATTCACTCTGACAATATCATAATTTGGGGGGGGGGGATTGTTATGTTGGCTGGTTCTGATTGTAACGTGGGTTACAACCCCCCACCCCCTCATAATTTAAGCCCATGAGTTTACCATAGACAAAACCAAAAAAATATCCTCTATTTAGGAATTATAATAAAGGTTCTGTCAATTATATAAATGAAAGGTGTTATTTTTGCTGGGTTTGCTCACTCTTTAGACCCAGTATTCACAGATAATGAGCTGCTTCCCACAGTAACTTCAGTATCCCCCCCAAAATAATATATTTTTCTTCCTTCCCTTCTTAAAGTGGGTTAAAGTACTGTAAATTAGTGAGGCAAAGAGTAAGATGGCTCCACTGCAGACCGCTCTGATGGACAGGTCGTGGGGGTGTCTCTCAGGATGTGCCTCAAGAGAGAGCTGTCACTGCCGTCAAGCGAGCGACCCTGGCGCAGTGGGAGCGGGTGCAGCCGCGGACCCCGGCGCAGTGGGGGCGGGTGCAGCCGCGGACCCAGCGCAATGAGACATGCGCACAGCATGCCGATAAGTGGGTCATGGGGGAGCCCAGGTCGCCTCTCGCAGGATCACGCTTTGTGTAGATGTCACCCGCAAGCAAACACACATAAAATTATTACAAACTCATTTTAATAACACATATAAGGTCAGCTCTGTAACAGGTTTTGCAAATAATGTAAAAAGGAGCAGTGTTGTCATCTTACTTTAAAAAAGTAATTAGTTACAGTTACAAATTACTTCTGCCAAAAAGTAATTCAGTTACGAAACTGTAAAAGTAATTAGCTACTCAGCAACATAAAAATAATAATGTCAGTTATGTTCTACAGCGCTATAATGTTCTATAACATCTTTAACATCAAAGATGTTTACAATAACTGATTTAAGAGTAAAAACAGTATTTTAGAACATTTGGTACTTAGTTGAACTTAGCTTGCAGCCTGCCATATGATATGCCAAGAAATAAAAAATCATATAGAAAATAAAGATAGAAAATTCAAAGTGCAAAATTAAGACACACAAATGTAAACTTGGTTAAAAAGAAACAAAGGAAAATCGATAGCTCTGACTCAGACTCCACGATGGACAGGGGTAACGTGTTTTCAACAACATGCCTTGTAATCAAAGTGTTCAGCTCAGTCTCTGTCACATGCTGCTTGCCTGAAAAATCGGGCGATGCTTGTTTTAACGGAGTGTCTCCTCCTCCTTCGCTGGAGCTCATGGTAGCTGCATTTGGGGTTGGGTTAGCAGCAGCAACAAGTTTCGTGTTACCATATGTAGATGTAAGGTGCTTCATAAGGTTAGAGTTACTTAAAGTAGACGTGGATAATATCTTTTTTCCTGGGCATAGCGTGCATGATACATATACATTATTGCCTTTAATTTTGACGAGGGAGAAGTAGGTGCCGGTACTTCCAGTTTGGGAAACGCTACCTTTGAATTTCCCTGGCTTGTCACCATTGTCGCTGTCCAGCGTGTTCGGAGGTGGTGGAAGTCGGAGTGTCAGTGAGCGTGCAGTGAGACACCATGAGCATGGCATCCGTCCACCCAGCCAATCATCATCGCATTTGAGACACCATGAGCACGGCATCTGCCCACCCAGCCAATCATCATCGCATTTGAAATGGTGTCATCATTATATCTCATCAGGCAGCTGATGAAGCCAAAGCTTGACATCTCACGCGTCATTCAAACAAATTTTAGTAACGCGCTACTTAACATTCTCAGTAACAATAACGGCATTGCAAGTGTGGGAAAAATAATTAATTAGATTACTCTGTTAGTGAAAAAATAACGCCCTTAGTAACGCCGTTATACTTAAACAACGTTACACTTAAACACCGTTACTCCCAACACTAAAAAGGAGGTTCATAAACAAAACAGTATTTTATGGAAGTGGAATGGAAGTGCCATGTTGCATTTGAGAGATCAAAGTTCACACATACAGTACCTACACAAAAGGAAAGAGAACTCAAAATGGCTGTCATTTGCCTAAATTGCTATGACAAACTGCAATTTCAAAGGTCTCTGGTCTTCTCTTTCTGATTACCATGTAATTATTTTCGTAAGAGGGATGAGGGTCAGGTTTGCATACCTCAGATGGGCTACAGGCCGTAACAGCCAGGAGATACAGACCTTTTGACCGGAGAGTGCCTATTCATATATTATATACAGCATTCTGCAACTCCCTAAAACTGCATATTTCCAGGTTGCGGACTGCAGATATGAACTTCAAGAAACCTTACGGTAAGGTAGTTATTTCAACAATTTGGTGGTATGCTTTATCGAGACTGTCACAGAGACAAAGAAAGGTCCCGTACTCTGATTTTGGCCTTCACAGACCCCCATCATGCATTAGTCACATTGCTTGTTTTTTCCCTTCTGTCTACTTTGTTATTTCTAGCAACTGCAAAAACAGGGGAAATTTATCAAATCATCCGTCAGAGCCCTGCTGGGCTAGCAGCCTTGCCCATTGTGTTACCCATTGTGCACCTTCAAGCCTTCAGTAGGCGCGCTTTGTGTGGGAAGGATTTGGAGAGAATTCCGGTTCATTATAATTAATTGCATATGAGCTCCCGCTTTGGCCCGTGGGCTGCCTCTTCTGCGGAAGGCCATCGGTGCCTGACAGGGGGATTGTGACGCAGTCATGCTGGAGGTGCTGGTTGAGGGGAGATAACATGTGAAGACCATAAGGATCAAGGGCCTATACAGGAGAGGGGCTAAATGGACACTGACTCCAGCTGAAAGCTGATTGGACTCTAGAGTGCCCCGCCCCTGTCACTCACCTGTTGAAAACATAGTATTGGCTAATGGTTACTTTAGCCTGTTTTATGCCTCCCACAAAAATCCTAGAATCACCCCTGATAATAAACCTCTGAACTGGAATCAGCGGAGGTGCCAAAACTGCTGGTTCAGGTTGCCCACAGATGATATTCCTTCAAGATGCTCTATTAACTAATTTAGTTTGCTAGAGTGTTTGAGAACCAGCTACCCTGACCAGGACAAGCAGTTAGAGGATGGATGGATGGATGAATGAAATGGATGGATTGTTTGACCTTGTAACCTTCTCCTTTCCTTGTAATCACTGCACATTTGTATATAGGTATAAATAATTCAGTTTCAGTTTCATTAGTTCTGCATCATACTTTGTTGCAAGATTAAAACAAGGTCTGATATCCTTGCAAGCCGTATGCCATAATTATTGCCAAGTGTATTAGGTTAGTAGGCAGAGCTTATCTGACACAAAATTTCAGATGGATCACTGCTATATTAGGGAAAATATACCAGAGCATTACGCTAGAAGGAAGAGAAGCAATAGCTGACTTTCTTTCTGCAAACTCTTGTTCCATCAGGTTATCCTGTCTCCCAGACATTTAAAATTCCATGCCTGCCTTATCAGGACTCCTTGTGTACTTTAAATCTGCGGCCTTTCACATCCATCATGCCCCGTGCTCTTTAAAATCCCGCTATTTGAATTGCATTTGCAGATCGGCAGACTTTGTTTATGTCGTTTTCTTACAGAAAACGCCAACACCCCCCCGAGGATTGTGGGTGGATGCATTACTCTGAATATTGATCCCAGTTGTAGGGTTGGGTGAGAGGATTGTGGCAACAATGTCACCTGGCGTCACTGACCGCTGCTTCTGATCTGCAGGTACAGTAGGAGGTAGGATTATAACTGGAGGTCCTGGGTGCATCTCGCATCAACGTTACCTATTTTTCATTTTCTATGCCAGTCATCCCTTGGCAAGGTTCCACCACTTTCCCATCATGCATTGTATCCCCAGACTCCATCTTGTTCCCATACAGCTTTTATGGTGTCTCATCTATGCTGCTCTTGTCAGTTGCCAAAAATGGCCACCCTGGCTGCTCGATTCCCACTGCTTGACGACAGACTTTTCAATATATTTTCATTCTCCCCGAAATTCCCCTTATATATTCAAGACTTATGTGTATTCAAAGCTGTTTGCTTTGTAAAGATGAACTGTGTGTAAATAGGTCTCACAGATGGGGTGGCAGAATAGTTTGATTGGGAATTTTGTTGCCTTTCGAACTTTATCAAAATGAACGCCAAAGAGGACGAAACTGCTCATCCCTCATTGCTATCTCCTCTGTGCCCTTACTGTTTACGGGCTGCTCCAAGTGACGCTCTGCGGCCATAACTGACAGAGGGACCGCATCTCATTCTGCAATAATCTACAAATAACACGTCACAGTACTAAGCCATTAAAGAGGACGCAGAGGGACCAGCGGCGCGCCGCAGCTCCCGAGCCGGGGGGGACGTCATGCCATGAAAATCGTATTTCCCCTCGCACTGCCCGGCAAGTCCGGGCGAGCCGATGCCATCATAATAACCATGTCAGGCTTGCTTCTCCTTCAGTTATTTTCTGATTAAGCTAAACTGAACCTTGTGCGCCTGGAGGGGCCGGTAAAAGCTGCCCCCCCCCCTTCCCTCACCCAATTCTTCTCCCCATCACTCTCCTGTTCCCGATTCAGCCCATGGAAGAAGACGGATAAAATCCAAGAAATTTAGCGACCGATGCTAGTCAAACGAACACAGATTGCTGTGTGGGGTGCGGCTCACGTGCCAGCAGGGGGGGGGGGGGGGGTCCCGCAGGGGTGATGCCTCAACCTATTGTTTGGGTCTGCTGCTGCTGCTGGGATAGTAGATAAATATCTACGCAAATAACTGGGCTGAAGAAAATGTAGACAAAAAACTGCAGGCGCAGCTATGGTGGGTCACCCGCACAAAAGCGCAACTTCAGATAGCGCATTCCATTCCTGCATTTCTCAGAATGGAAATATTGTTTTATTTGCCATGCATGGCTGCAACCCAGGAATCTTTAAAAATCCCATTTTCAGTTCATTAACCTCTTGTTTTTTCCTCAAGTAGTGCACAGACAGGGGACACAGTTAGTCATGAGATCCTAAACAAAAACTGAATATAATGAATGGACAGTTCTTGTTTTAATTATACTATAATTTCTGCGAATGCCAGTATTAAATGCATCACTATGCGTACTGTTGTGGGGTGCGGTGCGAGCAGGGTGGACAAAACGAAAGCAAAAGCAAGCTGACATGAAACGAGGGTTTTAATTTGAACAGACACACCGCCATGGAAACGTCTAATGCCACGTCTGTCGGGGTTACTCTGACACAGACTAAAATACACAAGACAAAGCACAGGACTGGCGAGCGGCATCGCCTCACA
>JABFDZ020000118.1:5311698-5322888 GCA_019775955.2 Pollimyrus isidori
CATATATGTACATATAATATAGGAAAACGGCCAATTTTATATATGTCACATATATGCAAAACCTATATCAAAACCTACATTAAAACATATGTTTATATAGGTTTTTTCCGTGTGGGATGTACATTGTGAGATACTGTATATACTAACAAACAGAGGTATTTCCTGGGCAAGGGAAATAACACCAATATTTAGGTCTGTGCAAAAGTCTTAGGCAGCCAAGGAAAAAGTTAAAAGCTATTTGTCTGAATGCAAATAGTATATTTTCTCAAAAAAAGCACAATGTAACATCACAGCATATGCATATTAACGGCAGTACAATAAAAACTAACAAGAATTTCTTTTTTGCTCCAAAAAGTTACTGATATCTTGTTGGATGGCTAGAATAATGAAATTTTACCACCAGCCAAATTAATTGATTCTTTTATTTAGTCAAATAACTCACAGAAATATCGATTAGTCAAACATGGTTTACAATTGGTGAAGTCAAAAAATGCATACATGTATTGGAAGGTTACAGCAAATACGTGGCTGACTTGAGCAGAGGTTTTAAAATGGCTATGCTGACACAATTTGGCAGAATATTATAATGTTGTAGCAACATGAAGATCACTTGCCGAAGAATTTGAACAATACTGTATAGGGTAGTGAACTCCCACATTAATGGACAACTAATCATCAAATAGGGAACCACACTGTCTTGATTTAGGCTCTTTAAGTGCTTCAGGGATGTCAAAAACCAGGTTAAAAATGGTTGAACGTTCATGAGGAACGATAAGTGAAACTTCAAGTGCAGATGAATAATATGTTCTAGAAACACTCCAGAACTAAGCACACTATACATTCATTGTGTAATGATTATGTGTGAGAAGCCGACAGAGAGGAGGAACTAAAGCAGAATAATACAAAGTAAATGTAATCTAATAGGCAGATTTAGTCAGTGAGATTTTAATAAGATCAGGTGGCAAGGGAAGAGTCAGGTGCAGAAGTAAGTCAGAAGGATGGAGTTTTGGGCTTTAACAAACAATTATGCAGGAAATAGAAGTTTTTTGTATTGTTCTTGGCACACGATGACAGAGGTTTCCATGGAAACTTAATAGTTGCAGAGTTCTTCAGCGACTGGATGTGGTCACTGTGGACTAAATCACACCATGTACACTCAAGGCCCTTCATGCCACATAACCTGTTCCCATATCGCTGGGCGCTGGGAGAGAAGGAAACGGACAGCATTTTTTTTTAACAGGAGCTAGGGTGTCTGACGTCTCCTTTGGGGAGCTATTAAACATCTCCACTTCATCCTCTAAGGTTTCAGAAATAGAAAAGAAAGGCAGTGCAGGAGCAGAATCTGCTTCTCCAACATAGCTGATGGAGAAAACTAACTTTTAATGGGACCCGCAGTTTCATTCAGCATTCACAGGACAGTAAGAAAGTCTAGCTCTGCTAATGACGTTAAAGACAAGAGAAATCCAGATGATTCATTTATGTACTCTCCATACTTCAAAAACTTTGCCTGAAAATTTTATGACCAAATTACTAAGTGCTTTGCAAGATATGGCGAGTCAAGGAAACACTCTTCACTGTACAAGAAAAGGAATGATGCTGTAACAACTGCCTTCCTTCCTTTAGTTAGATTGCTTAGTTCACCTCAGGTTATAACCCAGTTTAAAACATCTATTTTCCACTACACTCATTATATACTCACAGTTAAAAATGTGTATGCCCCTCCATATGCAGCATATAAGACAGCCAGCAAAATTGTGCTTTACCTTGGCGTGAGCAGATGGACCCTATAAACAGAGTAAAATATCTGTAGTGCAGGTTTGCATATTCATTACTAAATTCCTTATTTAATATATAAAAATATACATAATATTCCAACCTACACGACAGATATACAAGTCTCATGAAGACCTGGATTGAAGACATACCTTTAAAAATAAACAACAGCAACTAGAAACTTATTAGAAAATTACTGTAAAATAACAGTTATTAAGCATTGAGGAATGTCTTTTTTATGACCCATGGCTTTCCCATTGACTTTCTCTTCTTAAAGAGACACACACACCGCTGAGAGTGAAGCTTGGGGCCTGAGCACAGGTCAGCTATTTCTCTGGCCCCCTGGAGCATTTTTTAATTTTTTTTGAGAGGGGGGTTAAGAGTCTTGCTCAGGGGCCCAACGGCAATTTGACTGTTCCATTGAGCGCAGGATTCAAACCAACGACCACAAAGGCCTAATCTGCGGAGCCCCACAGCACCCCCAATCCGTAGCAGTCAATAAGCTGACATGTGACAACAAGGACTCAACATGGGTTAACAAGGAGCAAACTGAATTCCTCACAAAGGTTGTAATTCAGAGAGGTTTTTAAGTCAACCTTAGTATATTCATGGGACAATGTGCAGGTGTGTTTATAGCCCAAACGAGGCAGGGGGCATGGTCTGGTTGGGAGCAGTTAGAGGGTATGTGACTGCAAGCGTGGCACTCTCACCATGCCAGTGAAAGACTGTCTCTATTTTTTATGCAAAGCTCCATACTCACAAATGAATATCAGCGGAGCCATTGTCACCGTCTAACAACACTCAAATTAACGGATGCCCCAAAAGAGGTGAGTGTTACTAAATGGAGCTGCTAACAGCCCCTCTTGAGTCTGGGTTTTTGTCTTTTTTAATTTCTGTTGGGCGTAAATCAGATTTAAGCATGGAGTGGGACCATCGGCGTGGACCACATATCTAAATAAATGCTGATAGAACAGACGGAGCAGCTGGTAGCTTCATGGTGACAAAGCAATTGTTGTGACCAGAACATTAAAGGCTCAGGTCCCTGGTGCGGTCGCGAGCCGCCGTTGCTGTCTGGCTCTGTTTTCTTGCCAGATCCTGTGTCCACGTGCCCATTCCAGGGACAGCGTGTGGCATGTGGTACAGGGTGATGGCGACAGCTTCCCTGGGAAGATGGAAGAGCCCCTGAGCCTTGGACTGACAAACACTGACAGCCGCTTCTCCAAGCCCGTTAGCAGAAGCGAGGGGCCCTGAACATGTAAATAAATAGTTAATAAGGTGGTGAACTGAGACAATCTCAAGGATTTGAGCTTTTCTGGATAACAGCGTCACTGCTTAACTAAATGAATCGTAACTTTTACTTAGTGTTTTGGTTAATTAATACATTAAGTGTGAGTTAAGTAGTAATCCCATGTTTTTTCCATCATCAATCAATCATAACGGATTATGTATATGGACTTACTATATTTGTTCATGATTTATAATTGAGTAGTAACTGGAGTCAGTTACCCCTCAAAGTGTTACCAAATTTATTTTTATTACTACTTGTGGGATAATAACAAAAATGAAGCACTAACATACTACCTGTATAGTTTTCCCTTTATTGGCCTCATATACAAACACTTTTTGAATATTTTCTCAATCCAATACTGATACAACGTATCATCACTGTTGCTTAATGCTTACATATTCATAAACTTTTGAAACATATTTGCATCTTTAAACAATTAGCCGATTAGCTAATGCAAGATTAAAGCGGAATGCTAAAATGACATGAAAGTAATTTCTATTATGACAATAATGAATAAACAGGCAGGATATTGTCACTTTCAAGATGCAATTATGATACACTTAAAGAGCTGCCACTCACGCTTATTTTTCATGTTGTTTTCTCCAAAAGGAGTCTTGATGTGTGGCTGGTGGCTAATACGTTTGCCTAGGAAAAATCCCAGGAAGCTATCCTGTCATAATGATGCCTGGTTAACATTAAAATAACATGTTGCTGAAGTTTTGGTGGTAGGGGGACAGAACGCTTAGTAATACACTGGCCAACATCAGCAGATCCCCAGTTCTTAATGCAGTAATTGAAATGCATAACACCACCAGGCTTGTTAGAGCTAATGAAATTAGCACAGTTGTGTCCTGTTGACTGATGACTGTTTAGCAATCACCCAGATGTTATCTGTACATAACAAGAATTATAACTAGGGTATGTCCCTACATAGTTCCTTTGAATGTGACTGAAATTTGTACATATGAAAGCACGTAGCTAAATGTATTTTTGTTTTAATTTTATTTTTTTACACTGCAGCACTGCAAGAGTCATGCAAACATTTTTAACATTAAATGAGCACTGCTCTTTTGCCCATATACCACATTTATCGTAAATCTCACATTAACCAGTTACTTGTAATATATGGTTTAATTATTTGAACTGGCATCCTTTTTAGGGATTCACCCCTTCCTTGTGCCCCCGGCAAAGCCCCCGTGCCCATAGTCTGCAAGTGGATAGAAAGATGGATGTACTGTAGATAACAACAATGTAGGAAACTGAAAAACGCTAATGCTTATGTCCTAGATATTTATAAATATAACAGAGGATGCATAATTTTAACTAAGTCTAAGATAAAACATTAAAAAATGAATCCTGGAAATTTTTCATGAGGAAAAAGGTGCTATTTTTGCACTAACCATCCCATAACCGATGGTCTTTTTTGTATGTCAAATAAAGCATTAAATATATATGGTACAAAATGTGGGCTGCAGTAGTTTTCACATAATATTTCACTGGCACCGTACTTCTCTTTATTTAGGTTTTAGGACAGTCCTTAATGTGGTGTCATCGACCTATAATAACACTATCTTCACTTCTGAGATGTCTTTGCAATTCAGCTCCTTTTTTATTTTTTCTTCTGTTGTTTAAAAAATAGCATAATATTCTAAGAGGCTGACCCAAATAGGTTAATGCTGGCCAAAACTGTCAAAATAAAATATGCATAGTACAAAAGTATTTTTCTGTCAGCCATTCCAAAAATATTATTTTGTTTGTTTAAAAACTGGTAATTATTACTTTTTTATATTTCTTTAAACTACCAATTAGCTTGCAGTTATATTATTCTCGTAATGTTTCCCAGGCCCTGTTGGATGTTCTAACGTCAAACTCTGTAATAGATCCACGTGTGGTTAGAACTGGGAATTTGGGAGTACCCTTGACATACAAAAGGCAGAGCAAACAGAGAAAATATCTAAGACAGCTATTTTCACTCCAACAAAGGACAAAACGACATGAAAACTACAACTGCCGTTCATCTTATCAAGGTCGTCATGGCTGACTTGTTATCTTGTCGACTGCTCAGAAATGTTGCTTTAGTGCGTTGCACTAATAACATTCTCGCTCCTCACGCTGCAGGGCTACAAAGCAACGCACCTTCTCAAGTCCCAAATTCTGAGCTTCTGTCAGAGCTGTCATTCATCTTCAGAAAGTCATCAGGAAGCTGCGGCTTATTTTTCCTCACTCCTCCTTGTTTATTTTCAGCTTACTGTTCTGCAGCTCAGCTCCAGGCCAGTAGGACGCGAAGAAGTTGTCACACCTTATGCTACAACCTCGCAGCCCATCACTCATACTCAACAGCGCTCGCGTCGCCTGGTTCCTCTCAGGTGTTCCGCCAGATGGTTTCCCATTATAGATCTCGCTACTCCATGCATAACTAGGCTTTCCTTCATCCCCTGTCCAAACTTTGATTCCATACTTCGCATGCATTTTTGGCAGCCTTTCTGTCACATGATGCCTGAAGGGACAGCATCCCCTTGCTCGAACAAAGCACGAGTCCAGTAAGACATTACTGCCAAGTACTGTATGTGAGAGGTAGAATCTCCATCCGTCCTTCCCACGCATCTCAGAATGCAGGCAGCTTGTGTCCTTCATGTGCCACGAATGTCTGGAATCACGAATATCAAAACAAATCAGCCTTACAAAAATGATCGAGTGAATTTTGTTTGGATATTCTTTTTATAGCAATACACTAATTCCATATACAAGCTTCTGCTTCTCCTTTTGGTGTGCTAATTACAGAAAATCTATTTATGCATGTAATTCTATCCTTTGCCTCTAAGTATAATCTTATGATTAAAGGAGGAAGAGCTCTACTGATCGTATGTTATTGATTCCAGGAGCTGCTGATCTTGTAGTGCTGGATTCCATTATACTGGAATAAGAGGACCTTCTGCCTTTTTGTGGTTATGCAGACTATCCCTTGTTTCCGGCTTTAGATTTTAATATTCTTTCACTTCATCTTAACAGTCCCAGCCATGGTGGATTCCATTTCCTGATGTAATGACAGAGTAAGAGGACTCAGAAGTCTGCTTTTGTGCATGAAGATATTTACAAGTGTGCAAATAAAAGATGTAAAATAAAAGTGGCTTTAGAGGCATCAAGGCTGTCCAAATGACCCAAAGTCGGCACAGACTTTGTTATGCAACACAGTTCATGATTCTGAGTGCGCAAACTTCATGAAATATCACAAAAAACCAAAGAGAAAAACTAATATTCCTATTGCATTAAAAGCTGAAACCAGTCTACCCTATAGCAATGTTTCCCAGTCCAGTTCCCTGGGACCCACAGACAGTGTACAGTTTTGCTCCTTCCCAACTACCAGACGAACAGTTCATATTTTTGTTCCCTCACAGGTTGGCCTAAAGGCTGGAGTGTGATGCTGCCACTGGCCCTGTCACACACAGAACTGAACTATATAAATGGACAAGTTTGGCTGCTGTTCATTTGTATAATCACTCGTAGGAAATACCCTGCATAATCAGAAACTGAAGTGGTGACTAATTGTCAGACTTGAGCTAATTTGCCCCTATTTTACTAGAAATGTCCCAGTGCCTCTTGATTGGTTCTTAAGAAGCGTGAATTACATAGCTAACAATTCTTGGTATGTGGCTGCATTACTTGTTAGTCAATTACTGGATTCCCTAATGTATTTACAGTATAGCTGGAGAACAAACCAGTGTTTATGACCATGGAATAGTAAATTTTATACAGTACTTCAATGTGCTTTAAAATCCCATCCAGATATGGCATAACATGACTTTTGCATTTAAAAAACCTTGTGCAAATATGACATTTTAAACAAGCAATCCCATATATATTTTTCAAAAATCCATACACAGAAAATAAAACATGAAGGGTAAAAATTTCCCCATCTCACTGCGTTGTCATAAAACACTGAATATGTTTCCCCACCCCTTGATGTATGCAATCAATGCAAATACTGAACTTTGGTACAGTAGTACTCATGTTGCTCCTTAGTGAGACTCTCACTGCCGCCACATCCTTGCACCCAATCCCTTTGCGTTGATGGCTGCTGGGGGACCCCTTCAGACCCGTGGATGTTCAGTGCAGTGGTGCATAGAATACCGTCCCACCCTCCACCACTGTACTTTAACTGCTGTGGGAGAGAGCAATCAGTAGAGGGGCA
Organism: Pollimyrus isidori; assembly: GCA_019775955.2. Taxonomy (NCBI): domain Eukaryota; kingdom Metazoa; phylum Chordata; class Actinopteri; order Osteoglossiformes; family Mormyridae; genus Pollimyrus; species Pollimyrus isidori. The sequence goes on from JABFDZ020000118.1 coordinate 5,318,949, forward strand.
GTTAACAACAAAAAATACATAAGTCCAGCCCCAACTCACTATTTATAAAATGTTCTGGGTGCAAATCTCAGCCATGTGGCAGTAGATCCCTTTTGCCAGTGATCAGTCAGAGTAATGACCCTGTGCATCATTCTGTAAGCGCTGGCCCAACATAATCCCATATACCTTTATTCCTGCCCCTGCAAGACTGTGAGTGAGGATGTAGGCAGAACTAGCAAAGAAAATGGCAGTAGTTGTTATGAGTATTTCAAGAGATTGGGAAGTTGGTGGATGAGACAGTCATGTAATACAAATATGGTACTGTGCATGCAAAGAAAATGTTTAAAGCCATTTATCTGGGTACTATGTGTGTATTTGCTGAGAAATATGCACAATTTAACCTAAGAACATATGCAAATGAACAGTAATGCAGTAAAAACTAATAAGTGCCACACTGCCATTTTGAAGCAACAAACTGATCCCAAAACAACTGCTGAAATAAGCGTTAATGAGATTAATCTGAATTGTAGCAGATGTCCAGGTGAACACATGGGGCAAAGGCACTGTGGGATATATTAGCATACAATGGTATTTCCTGGGCAATGTAAAAAACAAGACCAATACTCAGTACTGTGCAAAAGTCTTAGGCAGCCAAGGAAAATGTTTAAAGATATTTATCTGAGTAGAAAGTGTACATTTGCTCAAAAATATGCACAACTTAACATTAGAACATATGAAAATGAACAGTAATGCAGTAGAAACCAAAACATGCCAAATTGTTGGATGGCTGGATGAACATGATTCCCAAAGGTCTCCTCAGGGGCATCGCAGTCTTTCCATGTGTTTGTTAAATTTCAGCACCAGCTCTCTTAATTGGTGGTAGTATTGGCACTCCAGCCACTGGAAAAATACTCACGCTGGTCCATTCAGACTAGTGTGGTGAACCTGAGGCCACATGACTGCACTCAGGTTCTCATCTCTGAGGTGGTTTGTCGTGTGGTGGGTGCAGCAACGTAATCTGTGCATGCTCCTTATCTACTCTCCTCTCTCGGTTAATTATAACTTAATCTGTAAAATAACTCAGGTATTGATTACATTAATGGACCTCATTCACCAACCGTTCTTAAGAACAAATTTGTTGTTAAACTCCATGTACACACATTTTTATGATGATTCTGACATTCACCAATGTTTTCTTATCTGAATTTGTTTTTAGCTATAAAAACGGAATCTATGCATGCTCAAGAACATTCGTACACACTTTTGAGTAATACTGTAGCTTGTTAAAAAGAATTGGTTATAGCAGTTTTGTTCATTCTACAGTTCATAAAATGAAAGTATTTAAATAGTTTATAAAAGTAAAACATAAAAAGTAATTTTAAAGTGTAAAAATTATTTTCATGTTAGTAACGATCGTGGATTATAAATAAGTCTGTTTCTGCGCATTGGCCTTGCTATCAAAATGGCATTTCTTGACGAGCATGCCAATCGTGCTCTGAGAAGGGAACGCATGTTTGAAGATCATTTAGATTTATTTGGCACACAGCGTTCACAGAGAATGTGATATCTTTCCATGTATTAGCTTTCTTTGGGGCTTTATATATATTCACTGGTTGCGCTACTAAATAATATGTGTCTGCATTTACCTCCTGTACAGTAAGATTCGGTTAATTATAACGGACTTCAAGGAACCTGGCAAAACAGTCGGTTATATCCAAAGTCCGTTACGTGCAGAGTTGCTGTGTAGAGTAGCACTTTGATCTACACTTGCAAACGCTGGCTGAAGCGGCCAACAGGAACAGTTGATTCCGGTCAAAGAATCAGGTACTGGAGGTCTTCTTATTTATATTTATTTGAACTTCATTAGCTCCAAGAACCAATGAGTTACTGTGTGTGTGAGAGCTGACTATGCAGGACGTGGTGTGCTAGGATAATTGCATGTACAGTATGTATATGTGAGTGTAGGTGGGCGTGTGGTCTATGGAAACGGAAATAGCATTACACAACCATTAAGCAGGCTACAGACATTACAATAAATGTCATTAAACAAGAAGTACAATCACGTTACTATTAATGTATTGTTAAGTACCATCGCGTCCCTATTTATGGGAATGGAAGTACCACAGTATCAAGAGCGATTAAATTAAATGCTAATGCCGCTAGCATAATGGTAAGTAAACGAAAGCTGATAACTTGTTTACGTTACTAAATCAATCTAATCATATTTAATAAGTGAACACAGAAAACGGTAGATACAAACTTTAACAGTGCTTACCTTCATGTATAAACGCACACTAAGGGAAGCATAATGAGCTCGCAACATTTTAAAGCACATTAAATGAACTAATACAGCGATCGCGAGTCACCCTGCAATGCAACATGTAATTGAAACGAAGGGGGAAATAAAACCCCGAACTTTACTTCCGTTCAGAGTCTTTCTGACATGCTGTATGCCCAGATCACAACTACAGGACACCATTTACTCATGCCACACCCCATCAGACACACTTGTGGTATAGATTATATTGTACATGTAGTAATACAACTTGCTCCTTTCTGAGAAGATGCGTGACTATTAATAATCCCGACTACTTCTCTGCGCTGGCTATCACCGGCACGCGACGCGCCTTGTAGGCGGAGCCTGCATGTCCGTTATAGCCGAACAAAAATACAGCTAAAAGCGGCCCTGGGGACTAATTTGTTTGTCCGTTATAAGCGAAATTCCGTTATATGCGAGTCTGCTATATAAGACACTTTTTCTGCATATCCTTCAAGGCGCACGGCTCGGGCTAGCGGATCTCGTCCATTATAGACGATATTCTGTTAGTGAGTCCACTATAACGGGATTTTACTGCATTAACACTTCTACTTCAGCATCACTGAAGTTTTCTTTTCCTCTTCCCAGCCTGCGCATTTCTTCTCCATTCCTTGCACATGGCCCTACAGTCTTATGCCCTTTTATGGGAAATTGCAGGGCGTTCCCCTATGCTAATTAGGACAAACTGTCGCTCGCCTTCAGTTACGAAGACGTGGAATTCATCATTATTAAAAACAAAGTTGTGAACAATTCTGCTACTTAATAACACGTCATGATTCCTACGTAGGTTGTTCTTAACAAATTTCACAGGAACAAATGTAAAAGAATTCTTAAGAAAATATTGGTGAATGAGGCCCATGATGGTTGACTCAGTTAATGGGTTGATACTGTATATTGGATGGTAGTGGCTTGTACTGTAGAAGAGAGAAGAGATTCTTTAGGAGAGATTTTGAAATGGCTAAGTTGACACATTTTGACAAACATATCACCACACTTTTACACCATCGTGATAATCATTTGAACTATTTTCTTTGTATGTCTAAGTCATTTTAACAGTGTCTGTTTTAACAGTACTTCCATTTAGCTGTCCTGTTGGTTCCTCCCCCCTGTACCAGTTCTAGAGGAAATACTGTAGCTTGGCTGTGGCGGATGGGGGGAGTCATTGGACAATGTACAGGGGTGGGAATACAATTGGGGGAAAAAAGAAACTTCCGGCCAATCAATTTTTTTTTATCCTCAAAAAAGCCTCATCCAAAGGCTTTTTTCTATGAAATATGTCCCTGGTATTTTTAGATTCAGTGCTAAGGCCAGGGTGGTAGGTTTAGCTGTCTTATATACGCCATGTTCTGGGTCCATTTTCATCAGTAAACAGATTAATTTTAATAATAGGCTCTCCCATGTACAATTGCAGCATTAGTTTAATATTTTCATATAAATTATGTAATCTGTTCCACCTTGCATGTTTATACTATCTGATAACAGCGACTCAATGTTTTAAAAACCTGTTTTTGTGTTGCTGGTATACTTACCAAACTTGTATGATAAATAGCTATCCATCCATCCATTTTCCAAACCACTTATCCTATTGGGTCGCGGGGGGTCCGGAGCCTATCCCGGAAGCAATGGGCACGAGGCAGGGAACAA
>JABFDZ020000118.1:5327942-5338090 GCA_019775955.2 Pollimyrus isidori
TTCATTTTTGTCGTCCTCGCTGTCCTGCGCTTGGTTTTTTCTCCTCTTCGGCGCCTCCCGGGGGGGCCGTGCCGGGGGGGGGGGCGGGGGGGGCCCCCCCCCCTTGAATCTGACTTCTGTGGTGTGTGTATGTGTGTGTGTGTGTTCGTCTGGATTACCTTTATTCTACATTGTAGAGACCAAATGTCCCTCACAATGTAATAAACTGTTTTTTGATATTGTGGGAGCTATTTTTCAGGTTCCAACAAAGATCTGTGAATGCAATCAAAAAACCAAAACTGCCTGAAAGTCTCGTATTCTGTTTGGTTACTTATGGTTAAGGTTTGGGCTGGGTAGGGGTTAAGATCGTCATGTTGGGATTAGAGTTTTCCCCTTTAGAAATTAATGAAGAGTTCCCACAAATATATAATTACAAACCTGTGTTTGTGTGTGTGAGAGAGAGACAGAGAGAGAGAGAGAGAGAGAGAGAGAGAGAGCCCCATGATAAACTTGCATCCCTTGTACCTCAGTGTTACACCCTGTACTTCCTGGGAGGCTGAAGGCCATACCATCACCAAGGATAATATTTTTACATAAATCCGAACCAGATCGAATCACTAATTGCACTTATAAATAATAAGAAATTCTAACTTATAAATTCAATTCTACATATGTATTTACTTCAGGGATCCTTAATGGTTAATTAATGCCATCGATTATTCCAATTAATTATTAACATCTGGTGGGCATATTGGTTGTAACAGAAGCAGATGGTTTAGGAATCTTGCTCCCTCTCCGTCTTCCCTGAAATTATTTAATGATATTTGCTTCTATAGGTCGGGTATAGCAAGACATTTAAGGTCTCACATCTGGATCTGAATTCATAATACAAGTCTTGCTTTTATCCCTGGAGTTCATGTTTTGTTTCACTTTCCGCAACATCCCGGTACTCTCACAGTTCATGTCAGCTGCTTTTCTCACAAAACTTTTAATTAAAGGCTCCACTGTTGCGAATCAGATCTTTATTTTAACTTCTAGGGCATTGCAGAAAAAAAACAAAAAAGACTACTTTTCAACAAATTCTACTTTGACAAGTGATACAAATGAATTTCAGTAGGCAACGGAGAAGGTAAACACTAAGCACTTGTCTCTGAATTCTGTATCTCTTGTTCCAAGATCCAAAACACTCGTGCCATCACGCCTATAACTAATGCAATAACACCTGCATTTAATTACGTACCTTTAACAATGGTGTATAACTGTGAGCGAAGGACGAGTCCTACAGTAGCTTGTTAGCATTCAGCGCGAGCCCTGTGTGGACCTGGGGTCCTGCTGTTTGCTGGGCTGTTCGCTCTTCCTGTTTATCCAGACGGAATGGGCTGCACATTTCCCGGGCGAGGAAAACACGGAATCATTAGCAAAACGCAATGAGAACAAGCAGCCCACAATAGGGTACACGTTCAGTGTAGACATTTTACTCAACCATACTAGATGATCATGAGAATTTTAAAGGCCATTTAAAAATCAAAATCTAGTACAGAAACTACCCAAAGAGGAAAATGGAGCGCTTTTAGTTTAAAATAGTTAAATATCATAATAGAAAGCAATAACACAATACACATCATCAGTAAAATGAGTCAAATTAGCAATACTGAGAATTAACAGTTGAATGAGTTAATATTAATGTAACTACAATAATCAGGATTTATAGTAATTTGGAAAGGCCTCCATGTGCATATGTATATGTGTGTCTGCGTTCGTGCATGTGTGCGACTGAGTGTGTCTGCGTGTGTGTGTGTCCCACACACCACACATTCCATTTTCTGGCTGTTTGCTTTAGGGATGACATTGAAGTAGGGCCCTACCCTTTGGGGATGACCTTGGAGGTAGGGCCCTACCCTTTGGGGATGACCTTGGAGGTAGGGTCCTACCCTTTAGGGATGACTTTGGAGGTAGGGCCCTACCCTTTGGGGATGACTTTGGAGGTAGGGCCCTACCCTTTGGGGATGACCTTGGAGGTAGGGCCCGACCCTCTGGCCATAAAAGTAGTGCTTCCCATTGGATTAGGGTTCTAAGAATATGCTGGGGTTGAGGTAAGGGATCCACTGAAGGCTGTCCTCCACATAACTCCACATGGACACATGGATTCACAAATGGAAGGTTTTTTGGTCAATGTCTAAGGATAAACACTTAAGTAAAATGCTTGTTCAAGTAGCTAAATGCCTTTTCATTTGGCACATTATAAATCAGTAGATAAAAAGATGGATGATAATACAGAATGTGTGTGGATATTAATATAGATATCATGTTTAGCTGCTGTTGCCCTGCTTTGCTCTGCATGCCACCAGGGATAGAATCTATCCCTTCCCCATGGCCACCGCTTCCCGGATAAGCAGCTGAATGGATGGTTGGATGAATGGGTTTTTCTTGAGTCTGATAAATGCAAATGGGTCTTTATCCTCTCATTGCAGCCCTCTGCTTGTGTAAAATGACGCCTGTTGCCATTGGAGACATTCTGCTGCCCAGTGCTTGTATGAACATGCTTTTCCTGGTTAGCCTTGGCCCGATAAGCTTGAGGTATATGCTCTGTGATGCTTACCAGCCAACACATCACACGAGACCCACGTACTTTGTCACCATGAGCCGCAGGACCCTTGGTTTCAAAAATCCACTCAGACAAGCTCTGGAATCGGTAAAAACCCGCTCACCGTCAGCTCACCTGAGACAGGGTTTTTTTTTTTCCTTGCAGAGGTCCCGAGAACCTGACGCCTGCCTCAGCCCCAGTCTCGAATTGAGGGATGCAGGCCGCTCCTGATTTTCACGACAAAAGGACAGAGGTGAGATCGCTGCCTGTGTTCAGACACTCAGAGCTCAGAGAGACTGACTCCTGGTGTTGTCAAGACAGCGACTTCACTGAAGCATGAGGCGTCGAGAGGAGCAGATTTCATAAGCCTATCCGAGGAATGTCGTCAGTCTGTTACGGGGTGGTTTCCTGTGGATTTAGCCTGAATGCAGCAGGAGCTCTGATACACGGAATGTGATGTTGCAGAACTTCCACCACTTGAATTTTGCTGTAATTCAACAACAGACATCAGCTCTGTCCCCAGTAATAATTGAGAGGAATCCCTCATCGCTACAGAATGATTAGTTCTGATTAGTTTTTCCATGCCTCACGTTTGTTCAGGATGAGGTCAGGCTTCTCGCCGGGGCCTTTAGCAGAATCGCTCTAAAGTAACGAACGAGCCTGTGTCATATAAGGACCCCATCTCATCTAACTGCAAAATAGGGTCCTTTCTATCTGAGGCATCAACTCATCGTAATGTCGCGTTTGGGAGTCTATCCAACGGCCGCAGAAACATTCAAAGCTTATGAAACTGCATGCATTTCTGGTAAACAACCATTGTGTTGTACACAGCACGCATACTATTATTGGAGTTGCCATAGGTTAATGTTTTCAGACATCTAGACAACTGTGTCACCGAAACACTGTTTATGGGAATTAAGTCTCACTGCACTGGGTTGCTATAAAACCCTTATACATCCATTAAAGCAAATCTGATATTTCACCAAAGGTAAAAACATTTTGACGAGTTTGGTAATAACCTGGGAAACACAGTACGGAATATATGATGAAGACAAAAACATTAAGAGTCTCTGCGGGGGCTCAGTGTGTCATGCCATGCTTCCAAAGTTGGGTGTTTTTATCACACCCTCTGCTGAGTGTGTGTGTGTGTGTGCGCGTGTGTGTGCGTGTGTGTGTGTCAGCAGGTATACCATATCTTATGCAATGAATATCCGTTTTTTTTTTTCCCTTATGGGGATCAGTTTTCTAAAGGAAAACTCAATTTAATAAAAATCTATGACCGCATTGATAAAACTAAAAATGCAAAAACTCTTGCCTGTTTAGGGTTATGGTTAGGGCTGGGTAGGGGTTAAGGTTATCACAGTTAACGTTAGCTTTTTTCTCATAAAAATGAATGAGCGGTCCCCATAAAGATATGTTTACCCAACATGTGCGTGCGTATGTGTGTGCGTGTGCGTGTGTGTGCGTGTGCGTGTGTGTGTGTGTGGTTTGCATATTCTCCCTGTGTCTGTGCATGTTTTCTCAGGTACTCCAGTTGGAAATAAAAGACAGCCAAGCATATTGGTGTCTCTAAATCGCCCATGGAGTGACTGGCATCCCGTACAGGGCGTGTCCACCCCAATGACGCCAGGGATAGGCTCCAGGGTTGCTATGATTCATTACTGGTGAGTGGGGATGGATGGAAGCAGGAACTGGGATGCAGCCCTGGAGGTAAGAGGCCACAGTGCCACTGTCAAACACCCCAAAAGAGAAACCTGTGTTCGCTTCTAATAGGGTTGGTCTCATCACACAGTAACTTTTCCCGCTATATATCTGTGTAGATCTTCACGGCAGCTTACTTACTCTAAGCTTATTAATGCAGTTATCAGCCCTCCGTTGTCTTTTTTTATCCTTCTCTATTCAAATGGACAGGCCACTGTGACTAATGCATATTGTGGAACATATGAGCATAAAGCAGCCAGAACGCTGCAATTCTAATATACCTATTTTTTTTAAATTAAATACGACTTAGAACAGTATAAGCAAAATATCTCTCACCCTATACATGTCTTAAAGTGAGGTATAACGTATTGCTGTAATATGCAGAATCAAAAAGAGATGTCAAATGCGGAAGGCCTGCTTATTACGTAACGTTTATTTGCACATTTATCTTCACAGATCCAGCGAGATTATAGCATTGTTCATGTCTTCAAGGAGTGTGATAATAAGAGCCATTTTGTGAGCATTTTTTGCTTGTACTTTACTAATTTTATGAATCTTGACAAATCGCTCTCTCTATTTATATATACGTATAAGTAAAAAAGAGGACCGTATATTGTAACAGCTAATAGCAGTGAGCTTTCTCAGTGAGCTTAGCCGGTCAATTTAACAAGCCCTAGTACGGTGTATGGCTGCAGTAGTCATATGTGTAAAACTTTATGCATTTTAGCAGATAAAGTTTAAAGCTAGGTTTTGGTGGATGTTTGACCACAGTGGAGACAGCTCCATTGAGGGAGAGTGGGAAAAGGCAATGACTATGTACAATGCATGAAAGATCCCTTTTCCCTACACCTCTGGAAGCCTCTGGCGCCTGGCCGATTGATGTCAGAATAACTTTTATACCGCTCTCCTTTGACAGCTTAGCCAGATAAGGAGTCTAAAAGTATTTTCAAGTTTACATTGTACATTATGTTTTGGGGGAACCACAGTGGCTCAACAGTTTGCGCTGTTACCATAAAATTGCTCGTGGTGTATGACTGTGCACCTTGGAATCCACTGGTACTTGTCTAACATTCTATGCCTGTCAAGCATTCATGGAGGATGGATGGATGACACCTATTTTATCACAAGCTTCTGAAATAGAATGGTACTGGCAAGGGGTTAACCCACTTAATCGTTAGTTACGGACCCTGCAACCTTACTGTAGTTCCATGCAACCATGGGTTTCAAAGCCTCATTTCCTGTATCACTAGCAAGCAAGCAAAGCAGTACTAATCAGCAATATTACTTAATGCTATTTATCAAGATGTTTGCTGTGAATCGTGCATGGGAATGATTTCTCTGGTTTGTTGTCACAACAAACAAATGCATTAAGGTGATTTTTTTTCTGTTTGTTTGTTTGTTTGCTTGTTTGTTTGTTTGTTTTGCCTTGAGGTCTTCCCCTGACAGCCTGTGAGTCTAGCAGTGAGTCTCCAGTAATGAAGCAGTGTTTCAATCCAAACATATAAGGAATGAAAGGCCTTTTTTAGGGATTATAACAATTCTGTAAGGCACCAGCTGAGAATCTGAGAGACTTATTCTGAAGCAGAATAACCTGTCTTTCTCTGAAGTTTTTTGAAGCTGGTGGAAGTTGGGCAACATAAGGCAGCACATGGGTCTTTTGACGTGCTTACAGATCAGCCAATCACGTTGCACCATGACAGGACGGTCTTGGTACACAGCGGGCAGGTGTAATGACCATCTGTTCAGTCTAAACTGCACCTGCAGAGTGTAGAGTCTAGAGGGAGAAATGTTAATCAGTAAGAAAAAAATGGATCCAAGGCATTGCACTTTATCAGACTTCAACGTGGATTTGTCACCACGAGAACCTGGAAGGCTCTGCATTCTTAATTAGATGAAGCAGATGATGGAACTGACCATAATCCTTCTGGTGACTGTTCAGTGGTGCTGATATACATATTCATACACGTATACACTTGTCATTCTAGTCAAATCACATTTTTAATCTGATTAAAACACACGCACATTCATACCTCGAGGGTTGGGGGTTTTAATCCTGTAACTGCACCTGTTGTTTGCCTGAGGTTCAACAGAGTACTGCAGTTTCCTGCAGAATTGCTACTGGTTAAGCGGTTATGAAAGAACGGTAATATTTTCTGGTATTGTAATATCTGAATATCTATATTATCTTAAGAACAGAATGTATGTGGCTAATAATTTTAGCAAGTTCCACATTTTGTCACTTCGTTGTATTTTTCCAACGTCAGCTTTTTTGAATGGACTCAATTTTTGTTTCCTCCTCTCCTGCTCTTCTTCATTTTAGAAATGAAAGCTTAAGCAAACCGGCCAAAGGGCGCCATGCAGTACTTTATGCAAACAAAGACCAAATGGTGCGGTTTCTGTCCTGACAGCAGAGATGAGTTCCATGGAGACTCAAGCCTCCGCAGATGCAGAGCTGGTTCCTGTCGGCTACAGTTTAGTTTTCAATTTTCTGTTCAAATAGCGACTTCAGTTGAATAAATAACAGCTGTGACAGAACAAAAAGCCAGCGGAGGCCCGGCAGGTCTGAAGGAGCACTGCTCGCCGCACTGTTTCCGATGGATTTTCACGTGTAATCCGCCTAGCGCGACACGCCTCAAAGGCTTCCTCGAGTACCATAGGACAGAACGACAATTAAATGGCCACAAAAAAACTCTCGACCACTAATTATAAAGTCGCTGACCTCAATCAACATGGAGCACAGTGTACTGCCCTGACAAAAGAGAGCTTCACCAGGAAGTGATGTGATGCTTAATTATTAATTCATTTATTTGTTTTTAATTAGCGATCAGCACATCCGAGGCATGGTGAACAAACATGAGGTGAAAACCAGCCACACAATAACAACCCTAACGTAAAACGGGACGATAAAATATCTCTTACGTGATGTCTGTGGAATGACCTTGTTGGACTCATGGACGGAGATGCTGGAGGCCACCTATTGACTTACGTCAAGAAGCCATCTTTCAGGATTATTGTGGTATTGCCACCGTGGGCAGATTCTTGCTTATCCAGCTGTGGGATTAGTCTGCCTTTCACTGGAAGACTAATCTGCCAGCCAGCTCCATTAAACAAAGCGGCTGTCCGTGTCACCAGCTCCCTGGAATATCAAATGCGCTCTTGTGTTTACATTCAGAGGCAGTGTGCCTCTGTTATGGCTTTGATGCGAGGCCCACGAGGATGATAAACTACTCCCCTGGAGTGCGACTCTGCAGAGGTACACATATGTTTTTTGAAGCAGGTTCTGAGATCCGAGTGTATCATCCCTCCTGTCCCTCTTCCTCTTTGGTCCAGTGCATGAAAGAGTCGGGGGGAACCGAATTTTAATTAAGGAAATGTCCAGAACATTTGAGTGCTGGGTCTGATGAGTATGCCTGTTTACATACACCAGTGTGTGTGGGTGTGTGTGTGTGTGTGTATGTGTTTGTGTGTGCATGCTTTGATGCGTTGATGCTTTGTGGTTGAAAAATGGTGTTATTAATGCTAGAAGGGCCTTGTAAACTTATTTCTGAAGAGGAAACTAAACTTCAAAAAACAAAACTTCAGCTATGCAGAAATAATGTTTCTAGCAACAAAATTCATATACTTAACCTATAGCTAACAGATACGGGCATGAGAATAAATAACCAAAAACGTACATTAATAAAGCCTTATGAAAAATGTCATGCAGTTCTCTGGATTGCATGAATTATTCAGGTCTGAAGCCCTGGCTCATCTCAGGAAACCCTTCTCAGCTTGATTTTAAAATGGTGCACAGTCCCAGCCTGTGAGCTCAGGAATTCTGAATACCTTATTACTACTGTACCAGGTTGCACAGAACCTGATTACCAGCAAGGGTTTCAGAAGTACCATCTTATGAAGGGAACCAGAGACCTATTTCCCTGGAGGTCTCATTGGTGCATCTATGATACTTCAAATGGTGAACACTTCTCACCAATGAGGTGTAGGTTTGGGAATCAGAAACTTCAAAGTATCAGGGACAGTAGGGAAGTGATGTGGGATTCAGCATCACCTTCTCTGGAAGCCTCTGCTTGATAAGATATTCTCCAGCTCAGAGTAAATAAATAAACAAATGCCGCTATTTTAAAAATACTGTGAATCGAGAATAAATGTTGATGTTTGGATCCTCGACTGACAGTCATTTCCTCCGAGTTATCACTAAAGAGCAAAAGTTGTGAATTTTTTGGGAAATAACTTGCCCAAGGAATTCTCATTTATTGTTTATCTGAGTGAATGCAACTACTGAATTCATCAAAGCAGCATGTGCTTCCTGAATATACATTCTACAATAACAATTCGTAATATATTGATGGTAATTATTGAATTGGTTACCTGAAAGGTTTTGCTTAACTGTTACGACTTCTTACTGATTTGCTCGGAAAGCGTTAATGCTAGGTTGAGTCAAATGTTTATAAGCAAAACTCCAGTCCATGCAGAGGTCATGTGGCTGTGTCGTGCATGATTTTCTGGAATAAACTATCAGGAGGAAGCCACGTGAGTTAATCCTTTGTTTGTTTTATTGTTTCTGGGCAGAGATCTATTGCAGAAACTGTGCAGTTCAGAGATCCCTGTGACTGGGTGAGTCACAGGAAGAAATACCTGCTGATGGCAGCCATGTGTGTTCCCCGCTCGCTGATTTTTCCTTGCGTAGTAGCCACAGGTGTGGCGATTTTAGCATTTCTCAGCTTTTCCTGACAGAATAACTCAGCAGGCAGCACTACAGCGCAATGCTTGCATGGCTCATCATATATGGGTTTGGCATGATCACTTCTGTTTCCTCCTGCCATCTGAAAATCTAAAGTACCCTAACTGAGTGTATATGTGCCCGTTGACAGACAAGGTTGGGCTGGCCATGAATGTATGGTTGGATGGATCAAACCATTCTTCCTGTGATTCTGCCTGTTTATTGATACAGACATTTAATTATAATGATTGACAAATGATTTAATTTGTCCACAAGACATATCTGCTGCCCACAGCAACATGATCTTGACTAGACAATGCCAGGAATGATGATCTACATCTTAGAGTGGGCAAAACAGAAAAGAAAAAGGAAGGAAAAAAACTTGTGCAGATGAAAGGACAAACTGAGCTGTTAACTGTTGCTATGTCCAGCTCCGTCCGATCCTCATGTGTGCCATGCCCACCTCGTTACCTCTCGTTTTCGATGATTGTTTTCACCTGTCTCTCGTTCCTACCTGCCTGTGTTGTGTATATTAACTCTGCATCAGCGTAGGTCAGGCAGACTTGTCATTGAAGTTCACATGTGTTGGTGTGTCTATGGTGAATAAATTTGTTTACCTGTCCGCCTGGCTGGAATCCCCTCCTTTCGCTGCTCGCAACCAACGCAATCGTAACAGAATGACAAGTCTCTCCAATCACACGCAGAATTTGTGTACTGGCGGTCCCAGCCCGAGGTCCAGGAGGACCCTGCAGCCCTGGAGCTAGCCAGCCGGGGGGAGGACCTCCTGGCAGCAAACCGCGCAGCCGGCCAACATTATCCGCTCACCAGGGCACGAAAGGTCCTTCGCCGGCTGCTTGAACGGATCCACAAGCGACGGGAGGAGTGCGCTGCTCAAGCGAGCATTCTAGTAGGAGCCTGTTCGCTCGTTCCCGCCGGGGAGTCCGAGCCGCCGCCTCTGGAGCCATACAACTTCCTGCTGCTCCCAAGGCTGCCACGCCCGCGCCTCCGCCCACAGCTGCTGCACCCCCCGAGGGTGCCATGCCTGCACCTCCGACAGCAGCGGCTGCCGCTCCCGCGGCTGCCATGCCCACGCCTCCGCCTGCAGCGGCTGCCGCTCCCGAGGGTGCCACGCCTCCGCCTGCAGCGGCTGCCGCTCCCGAGGGT
>JABFDZ020000118.1:5345277-5369417 GCA_019775955.2 Pollimyrus isidori
TGTGTGTGTGTGTGTGTGTGTGTCATGTAGCCAAAACTGCCTTAAGCCCATTCAAAGGGATAAAACGGAACTGGTTTGGGTTTCAATTTAACTGTTACACTTTGAGAACAACTGGGTGCAAGAATCCACATTCACACCAGGAGAAGCGGACAGAAGATGGATGGATGCATGCATGTATACATCCTTTTTATCTTGGAAAGAAGGAAATTGCATCACCAAATTTATTACCTCTAATAAAAAATAAAACTTCTTTTTAACCGTTGCATATACTATATTATATGCTATATATACACTCATAAATACTGTTTATGTTACTCTATAGCCAAGAACTTTTATTTTGTATCTTCACTTGCAGTGCATAGATAGATAGATACTTTATTTATTTTGTTGAATATTTGCTGATAATCCATGAATCTGACTTTTCCACAACAGATTGTGTGTAAATCTGTTTCTCACTCATATACATTCCAAAAGACCGAGTAGTGAAATGAAACATTTCTGAACATGAACTGGATAGCGCTTCTTACCACGCAGGTCCTTGTGGAGATTTATGTTAAATTTATTCCCGTCCCTGTGCCATCCTCCCGTTTTTAATAACTGCTTATCTAAATGGGTCTGTGGTTGTCTCTGGAAGCGCAGAACACAGGCCAACGCACAACCTGGGCCCAGTGCCAGTACTTAGCGTGGCATTGGACCCATTGTACACTCTGCACTCGCTGACACAATCACACACTGAGGGCAAGTCAGCAGCAGCAGTTCATCTAGAGAGCATTACTTTGGACTGTAGGAGGAGCGCTGTTTGCCAGCCAAAATGTGTCTGCAAGTAATCTGCAAGGCAAAAAACAAAATGAAACCGAGGCAGGCATCATGCGGTACCACCGGTCCGCATTAGATTACATTCATGAATAAATTAGACATAAAAATCCAGAATATTTAAAAAATAGTTATGCTGCCCCACAGCTTCACGTGTGTGGTGCTCTACCCTAGTAGATGACAACTGGCCACATGAAACCATTCAAATGAGAGACAAATTATTCAGTTTTCTTAACTATACAATGTGCAGCTTGTTTTAAAACCAGAGCACTAATGAGGGATGCCTTTCATGCATTTTTCATTGCTAACGCTCCATAGTATTTCAATATGTCAGTCAGCAATAGCAGTTTTAACATAATTGCTGTTGTATTTGAAAAATATTTCTTTGGCATTTTTGTGCAAATATTTTCTCTTTCATGTAGACTTTTATATGCATTTAATTAGATTATTTTACTTCATATTTTTTATTCAATCTAAGCTACATTTAAAGTGGAAATATATAATAAATAAAATAGAAATGTCAAATCCTGTTTCCCAGGACATTTATTTTGAGACATGTGTCCAAACAGCATTTCACAGAGGTCGGTGTAGCACCTTTTTCTGTCGGCACTTCCTTGGTAAGCATGTTTAGAGTTTGGTTGGCCTCAGTGATGCAAAACTTGTGCAGCAGCTCCTAGCATTTTCTTGGAAGAAAAGCAGAATGAGAAAAATCCAATCCAGTAATTACACAATAAGTACAGCTGAAAGCGCATTTTCATAAATCCAAGCTGATTTGCACAGATCCTTTGGATGAAATGAAAAGACATTAAGGAATCTGACAAGGCATCCAACAAGGCATCTGCCCCATGTTTACATACCCGTACCCAGTGATAGGATGCATCTTACCCACGGTGTCCCTTGCCTTGTGCCCTGTTGTTTTCTGGGATGGGGTCCAGGATCACCGGGATCAAGACAGACTATTATGTGAGATGGACATTGCAGTTCATTAAAATTATGTTCCATTATTTCTGCAGACAGTCATAAGATGTGAATATCTAAACCACCAAGTACAAATTCCTATTTTAAAGTACGTAAAATTTAACTGGAGTCTTTTTCACATTTAACATTTAGAAAAAAGCCCATCTTTCCATTTGTGTTTTTCCATGCCTGAAGGCGTCCTGTTACTCGATGGTCCACGATAGATATTCGCGCTCGATTTCCATTGTTTAATCTAACCTGCCTGGGTAATAGGTTAGCAGGGGCACCCTAATAACATTTGAGCCAAATCCCGCTCTTAAATTCGAAAATCTCATCTGTCCTCTGCAGTGGTTTTCGGGAAAACGCAACCTTCAGTCTGACAAAAAGGGGGGGGAGGGGGCGGGGAAAAAAAAAAGTGGCATGATAAATGTGCTTATCGTCTCATTTGCAAATTAAATAGTGCCTGCCCGTCTCGCGGTAATCTTTTCGGCTTGGAAAAAACACCGCACGGCATTAGAACCAGACAGTCAATTCCATTATTCTGCCACTCGCCACCAGCAGTAAATTCACAAAGCCGGTACCGCGAGCAGCCACCCAGAGACAGCCTCCAGCGGCCCAGAGTCCCCCCATATGTTATCTGCACTTTGCGTTGTCTCTGTCTCCAAAGGTCCCTTCGGCTTCTCGTACATTTCTTTCTAGGGGAGCGGTCAGGAGATTGTCCGGCTGCCTTTCTGGGCTCCATGGTAATGACCCCAGCTTGGGATGATGTAGGGACCCGGGCTCGATTGTGCTCCCTGTATTGATCATCCAGCAGCTGAAGAGTATCTATAAAAAGATGCTGGCCAGCTCCGCAGCAGCACCCATTGTGACGCATGCCCTGTGTCGCTTAAAGGGTCACAACAATAGCGTAATAGCTCACCGACAGCAGCTAAGACTAACTCGCTGTAAGCCCAGGATATTCTGCCAATATTCCAATGATCGTTTTCCCTTCATTCATTTATCCAATTCTTTTTCATTTCGACATTTATTTTACATATTTAAGCCAATAACCTGTGACCTTATTACGTAAGGGTGTAACTGTAGTCTTATTTGACGGTTAGTTTGCGGGATTGTGATTCAGCAGGGAGTGAAACCTTATTGCCGTTACTTACCTTTCTAACATAAAATCAGTACAAAGTTACATGAAGCTGAATTGTTATACAAATCTTCTCTTACAGATGTTATGGAGTCCTTCAAACGCTATTTTTTTGCATGCAAGAGTACCCAACATCAGCACTGGAATATGCAATTGATAATATTACTGTGCTGTACCGGAAGTCAATACATTAGTTTTTTTATTCCCAAACTGTGCATTTTTTCCCTTATTGATAATTCAGGGAATGCGCCGTCGTCTGTCTGTGGCGACACTTTCACCCCCACATGCTATGCTGTGTTATTCCATGCCGGGGCAGGTGTACCGCCCCTCCCAACCTGCGGAGGCCTTCTCTCCCTCTCCCTTCCTGCTCTGATTTCCTAAATAGGCCATAGACACCAGTTCCACCATCTCCTTCCTTCTTTCCAGTGACAAAATACCCATTAACTTTATTTCTCTCGCCGCATACTTTGTCAGGGCATGTACGACGAGACCTTTGCCTCTTTGATCCTCTGGAAATATATCAGCTAACAAGGATCTCATTAACCTCCCTCCTCCCCTAAATTACAGCACACTATCTCGGCACATATTTGCGTGCGGATTTAAATCACCACAGCGAAGGCTTATGGTTGCTGTGCCTATTAGAGCCCAGACAGGGGAAGGAGTAGGGGGCGGGGGGGGGGGGAGGCACAGTCGTACGTGTCTCCAGCAATATTTTAAGCTGCTGTAAGAAAACAACATAAATCATCCTTGAGAGGCATTGATAAATATTAATTTCTCGTCAAGGGCAGGGAAATGCTACGGGACTGCAAAAGAGGATCTTGCAGAAGGGGGCGGCTCCTCGCTGGTGGTTAAGTGTGCATTTAAGCCCCCCCCCCCGGTTCAAAATGAGCCTTTCCGTCCCAATTGCCCAATGAGCTTAAAAACTGGATGTAAAATCTCAAGAGGTTATAGCCAACTCTGCCTGTTATTTCAGCTAACAACCGAAAGGCTACAGACATCTGACGGTGTTCTATTTTTCTTTTTCCCAGAATACACTGACTTGCGGGTGTGAGAGAGATGACAGGTAGAACGTTACAAGCTGACCAGACTGTGAACTCTCAGACACGTGTTTGAGGGGGAGAGATGTGGACAGCAGGCAGGATTGTGCTATTATATCTTTAGGTGAATCTTTCGTGCTGGGACAGGAGGAAGACAGATTGGCATGCGGCAGAGAAGTCCTCACTTGCGCTTTCGAGATTGTGGATTTCAGTTTTTGAAATCAATTCATTAGACTTTGAAATGAAATGCAGCACCAACTTATACGTTTTATAGATCAGATACAACAGCGACTGATACCATTATCCAGTATGAGTTGTTTCACAGTAATGGATTATCAGAAGTAGTTCAGTTTTTCTTTTTCTGCTCCCTCAATTTTGATCTTCGAAATTGAAATACCTGCTTTCATTATTCACTTAATAGAGAAAGTAAACCCTAGTAGATGCAGTCTAAAAACTTTTTTTTTCCTTAGTGCTCATGCATTCAGACTGCAGATTTGATACACTTTAATCCAAATGATCTCTATCCATCCATCATCCAACCGATTATCCTGCTCTGGGTCGTGGGGTTCCGAGAAGCCCGGATGACATTTTTTACTCAGGAAAATGAAGCGATACCTTATGCCAGATAGACTTCCTGGAACTTCCCTTTTTGAACACCAATAAAAACACTTAACAAAGGATAATCAAAAGCTATTATCTGCAAAAGGAATATGGTAGGATTAGCTAAAAGCTGGGCATGTTTCAAAGCCTCTGCTTCCAGTTTGATTCGGGAGTTTCAGTCTTGGTAATGCTTAGCATTTTTAAAAATGGCCTTTTTTGTCTGACAATAATGAGAGAACTGGTAACACAATTAGAGCTAAGAGTGCTGACCACCCTTGTAAAGGTTAAATGTTTATAGGGTGCGATTTATGGCATTAATAAAATGCCCATGTGGCTTCCATACCAGCAAAAGAACAAGACGAGTCAAGAACCTAATGCGAGGGCATAAAGCTGCCATTAGATGCGGGAGGGCAGCACATCATCCCCACTGCTCTCTAATGAAGAGAACCACAGCTCGAAACGGCCTGTGCATTTCAGAACTGTCACGGGCTGTCCTGGGCTTGTGACGAATCGCGTCAACATCGTGTGCAACTGAGTGCAATCCTATGAGTCTTAATGAGTAGTTTGATCTACAGTACGTGGTTTTAGTCTTACAGAGCACCGACCGCATTTTCTAGTTATTTATTTCGCCCTTTTAGTTCTTCAAAACTACAAGGAAACGTGGCTGGCAACGCCACATTTAAAGAGCTGACAGGCACCCTGAGGAGTTCAATGTTATTTCAGTAGTTAAAATGTCGCGAGCTGTGTGCAGAGCGGCTCTGGGAGGTAATTGATGAGTACTTGGCGGGTGGGACCGCACCAGTCTGCTGAAACAAGTTCTTGATCTGCCATCTGGACATCATAAGTAGGGTTGTAAATTGGTCCACCGTAATAGGTGGAGGTGGGATGACCATGAGCAGCAAACAGTGATCGGTGAAGATCTGTAGCTCCTTAAATAATACTTAGTAATGCTCCACATTGACGGCACCTTCATAATACCTTTATAATGAATTTATAGCACGTTCAGTGCACCCTTATAATGCATTCATAAAACATTCATAAGCAGCATGTAAGTATACCTTAAACAGCTTTAATATACATTAATAACAAATATTATATGATAATAACAAAGACTGTAATTCCATAATAGTAGAATATTTGTTAAAGTATATTAAAGCTGTTAAGGTATGGGCCTATGTTAAGGTATACTTACATGCCGCTTATGAATGCATTATGAAGGTGCACTGAATGTTCTATGAATGCATAATGAATGCATTTTGAAGGTGCAGTTAATGTAAAGCATTACCTTATAAATGTAGGGCTGAGCTTCAATTTGATTCTTTTCCAGAATTTTCCAAAAAAAAAAAACTGATGCTGAATTAACATTAAGACAAAAGCAACAAAACATATTAGCAATAAACATTTCACTAAGGTTTTTTGTTCAGTTTATTGCCAAAACAAATGCATTCGTATCGCTAATACAGGCTTCTGTAGATGTTCAAATATTGTTTTGGATATTCTGTGCGCGTGGTGTGAGATACTGTACAGAAGAAATCTAATGATCATCATCCAGTTCATACATCTATAATAATACATCAGAAAATGATAGTCAACAACCCTCCAGCATCAGATGGCCAAGGTTTCACGGACCCAAAAGCAGGCATTCGGCTGACAAATCACATAGCCGCATGGAAGTTATATGTTACTCTTCAAGGTGATACTACTGCAAACATACATTTCTAAATTTTATTCACTTAGCAGGCACTCTGGGGCAACGCAGAGCATTACAAGATATAATGGGCTCAGTGCATCAGCAGTCAAGGAAACAACATCAATATCACTTGTGTTAGTTACAGCGGGATTTTGGCACTTTGTGCTAACACTGCAGTGGAAGTTCTACATCTTAATTTGAGAGAATGGAGCACAGCCTGCAGTGATGATTCTTCAGTTCACGTCAGAAGAGGCGGCAAGCTAGCCGGCTATTTTGACAGATGCCGGGAATCGGCTCCACCTGTGGTGGGCGGCGATGGCACGGAATGAGCAGTCTCTCGAAGGGGTATTTTGGTAGCAGCGGCCGCTAAACGCGCCAGTGCAGCTGAGCCGGGCGGCCCACACAGACGGGCTCATCCATTCATGGCCTTCAAGTGATCGGGATCCGGGAGGGGCTGTCGAGCTTCACGTAGGCCACAGTTAAGGACCATTAAAAATGAAGTTTCAAGGACTCGCATTGATCTGTACATCAAGCCGAATATTACAAAATTTTTAAATCCTGAGAAAAAAAATTTAGTAGGGATACTTAGTGAAATTAAATTAAATTAAATGTAATGAGATGATGCTTTATTTCCACAAGCACAATGGAATACTTGTTTTTGTATATCCCATCTTGTTCTCCTTTTGGAGACACACACAGACGTACAGGAGAGAGTGAAGCTTGGGGTCTGAGTGCAGGGTCGGCCATTTTTCTTTAAGGGCCTTTGTTAAGGGCCTTGCTCATGGGACCGATGGAGATGCGATTATTCTGCAAGGTCGGGGACTCAAACCACTGAAAATCTATGACAGACACAGAAACCTAACCTACATTATGTGCATTAATGCGTTACACACTTAATGCATAATACATTGCACTATGTGTATCAACCCTTTTGTCCCGCACCCCCGCTTCGCTCTGTCCTGTATTCTGTACTGTAAGTCCTGTGAAATCCCTTCCCCCATCACTTCCTGGTTATATGCTACACCGTTGCTCCTTGGGGAGTGTTATTTTCTAACACTGTGTGTATGGATGGTATGACAGTTTTTACAGTAAAGCTCACCGAACTTGACTAATGTCTTTTGACACATATCCCAAAATTTGAGGATGCTGGCATCGGGAAAAATTAAAGAATTTTGTCTTTGTTAAATGGGACATTAACTGCATCACCACATTTGCAAACATGAAACCCGCATGTGAGTATAGGAAGACACCAGCAATGGCTTGGAGCTACAACCCATTTATACCATTCCCAACAAGACTCATATTTTTATTATAAAAATGTTTTGTTCATTAAAATTCATTTTGCCCACCAACTTAAAGTGATTGACAGCTTACACAACACCAAGGGGTATCAAATGAAACCAAATCGCACCACGGCCTTTGACAGCATCCAAAAGTACATAAACTGTGGAAATTTCTGGAGCATGTTCTGTCAGAGCTGACAGGCACAGATCTACCCCAAACACCTCCCCGATCTCTGCCTGAAGATGAAGCTGAGTTTAACTTCAGTTTAATCCAGCAGATAATGCATATGGATGGATGGATGGATGGATGGATGGCCTTGAAGGCACCCAAAACACTATTTTGCGACTTTGGTTTATGCTCCAGCTGCCCTTTAAGATATGTTCATCCATCCATCCATTCATCCACCCATCCGTCTGTCCATCCACCCACGCATCTTCAAACTCTCTTTTCTGGTCAGGGTCCCAGACCATTTAGTTACCTCATATTTCCAGCTGAATAAAGAATGCAGTCATCAGCTAATGGACTAAGTTCCGTTCCCCAAGTCTGTCTTTAAGTCGAATTTGTGGGGAAGTCAGAAAAATAATAATACAGTACAATACACTGCACAATAATAATTATTATACAGTATAATAAAAGTAACTATACTGTACTGTACGTCAAACTGATGGACCGTTGGAGCCACATAATGCTTTCACAAGCATCACTTTAGTTTATTGATACAGACCATTGTATTTAATCTGAATTTTAAATAATAGACTTTCTTGCAGTCAGTTCGTAAGCATGAGTTATCGATGAGTGGGAGGTTCTTAGCCCCGTACTCCACTACAGAGTGAAAGTATCTATAGTGCAGATATGGACTGAGTTATCTGCTAAACCAATATTGGGTACACTGCTGTAGATGTTCCTTATGCATAGGGCATGTGCAATGTGTCCTGCCATGTAAGATTTTTCCAAAAGCCGAGTGAGCTGTCTTTAATCTCCCTCACTCTTGCTTTGTCTTTATTTTTATGTTATCCGTTTATGGACTCTGTAGTGTGAATAAAGGACATGTTTATGAACCATCACTGCCTGCCTCCCTCCCAGCCAGTATGTTTCTGTATTGAAGTTACGCAGGAAGGATGAGGGCTGTGTTTGGCCCAGCGGGTTGGGATGCTGTGCTGAGTATCAGAAGATTGGTGTTTCACACCCTATATTTGGCAGCATGACGTCATCTTTGAGCCCTCAAGCAAGGTCCTTGGCTCCCAGTTACTCCAGCACCTATCTGACCCAGCTTTCCCAATTGCACATCACTTTAGATAAAAACTCCTGCTCAACAAATACATTTATATCGTAGCTCATAATCTATCCTTCTTCCATAACTGCTTATCCAGGCCAGGTGCTTGTCCAAGCCTATCTGAAAAGGCGAGGGACACCCTGAATGGGATGCCAGTCCATGCCAGGGTGCATTTACTACATATACTATGGGAGTAAAGCTGCACAATATGCAATGAGTATGAAATGGCCACACAACCTCCCAATCAGAAGGTCTGAGACCTGCCTGCTTTGCAATGCAATATAAATTGCTCATTTGCACAAGGAACATTAAGAATTTAGCTTTACATTAGTACACCTGCTAACATAATTCCATTCAACTTGTTTGTAGCTCCAAGGATTCCCATTATAATTCTTTAAATTCAATTATACTTTCAATTAAATACATTTTATTTTTTATTTAAACGCAATTTCAATTCCTAAGTAACCTCACTGTTATTCTTAGCTCTTGCTCTCAGCCATTTGGTTCATGTCGTAGAATGAATATCCATTCGCAAACAGCAAGGGTTTTTGGCAGCGAACAAGCAGTTAATCTTTAACCTTGATTTAAAAGAAGCATTGTGTGGCCAACTGAAACCTACATAGCACAGTCAACGTAAATACATAACATCATCAACAGACACAGGCAAAGCGCAGACAATCCATAGCTACAGAGAACAACCCCCACCCCCAAACTCCTGTACCACATACAAATGAAACCCATCCATCTTCTCTAACTATCCTATCCTGGAAGCAACAGGTGCAAAGCAGGGACTAACCCAGGATGGGGCACAAACCCATCCCAGTGAAACCTTCATATCCTAGCCAATTAAAGCTGACACAGTATAGTCAACCAGACCTCAATGTTCCTACAGCGACTCAGTTGTTCCATGTAGATTCTTTATTCCCAATAATAAATATATTTGGAGTTTTGTACTCAAATGTTACAACAGATTACAGCCTCAAGCCTAGACTTTTTGAAATATGCACATTTTATAAAACAAGCAAGAGCTGAAATAAAAATAATTATTCATCATCGGACAAAATGATTTCCAAGACAGCTATTAAATCGCACAGATTTTGCAGGAGCTGTTATTTCGGGCTGCAATACTCCCAAACAGTTGGGTCAGACTGCTTTTCTAAAAGTTTCAGGAGATCAGCAGCACTCTTCTCTCATTACGTTGTTGACTAAGGAGCTGACTGCATATAAAACGTGTAATGTGTGAGTTTTATGGATAATTGGAGCAGTCCTGGGGGAGTCTGGTACAGGGCCGGAGGTGTGGCACGCAGCAGACCCAAAGAACAGGGCACATTTCAGTTAGTCAGCCGGATTGTTGGCTTGTGCCAAAGAAATCAATCCGAAAAGCCAGGGGCGACAAATCATTTGCCCTCCCGTGACACCGGAGGACATGTGCGTGGAGAAGCAGTCTAAACCGTGAGATGGATGTTTTCTGTCACCTAGGCTCACAAAACAAAAGGAGGAAATAGCAGCACTGCAAATGAAGCACCATCCACAGGAAACGTTTACCAGAAAACTGCTGTAGACTGTGTGAGTTTTGGAAATTTAAGGAAAGTTCCTTGTGGTGTTACATGAGGACTGATTGAGTGCTGGTTCCCAGTACTGTAGCACATGAATGAGGATGCCTGACTTTTGGTCATTGGCTCTTGTCTCAAAAACATAATGAAAAGAAAAGGGTTTTGGAATTCTGCTCTTAAAATGTCCACATATGGAGAGCCAGAGTTCCAGAAGTGTTGCACACATAGCATATATAAGGGCATTAGAGGGGAGGAAATGTGTCTATCTAGTTTGATACAAGGCAAATCTGTCGTTCCTATTGGTCATTCTGGAACTATAAATCAAATACTCTTAATTTGTGTCTGCAAAGGAGTTGGAGGCTGGTAAATATTTAAGTGGCATTTTCTGGCATTTCTCTGAGGAGTTGGTATATGTTTCTCCACAGGTGCAGTTACAATAAAGTCACTAGACCGAAATGTTCCATTTCTCCAGTATTTTGATAGTAAATATGCTGAACCTTTTAACAGCGGTGCCTCACTTTAAATCTTTGTTACAAGCAAATTTGGTTTTGAAATTATACTCTAGGCCCAGATTCATCAGGCCTAGAATGTACTCTGAACAGTATGTATGCAAGGGCCAAACAATATTCATGATTATAATTTTATTGGTGATTATTTAAATCTCAAGAACATCCAATTATTGATTTCCCAGTAGGGAAATGCACATGTTTTTTATTAGCTTTAAAAGCCACACTTTAGTTTTGTTCCCTAATGAGTAATATAAATTATGTTTGAACTACATTTTTTGTAGAGAGTTTCCATTAAACAACAATTAACCCAGATTGTACCTTCTGCATAGTGCACAAATTGGAAGATAATGAATTGAAAATTGGTCCTGTGAAATTAAGTAAAACTAATTAAAAACTTGAAAAACCAACAAACAAGTTATATATCTTAAATGTTCCATCCTGGGGTACGGCAGTAATAAACAAACCAGGAGAGAATCCACAATGGGGTGGCCTCCTTTGAAATCTGCTTTTATGTATATTTTATTATGGCCTTCACTGAAATCTCCTGTCCTGATTTATAGTCAGGATACAGGAGACAATGTGATCAGTGAGTTGGCACTCCACTTCAGAGATGGAATCCTTAGATGGAGAATGTTTTGTTACAAGCAGATAAAGTGACTATGAAAAAGCATTCTTCAGCAAAGCATTTACATTAGTACATTCAGCCAATGCTTTCATCCAAAGTGGCATACAATTGAAACAGCAGGGTCAGCCAGTCCCTGGAGCAATTAGGGTTAAGAGCTTTGCACAAGGGAACAGTAGCTATGGGATTTGAACCAGTGACTTTCTGATCACAGACATAGATCCCAAACCCACAGAGCCACACAACCTCATTTTCTGGGGCAATGAGAAGGTAGGGTCAGTCAATCCTTAGCGAAATTATGGTTAAGGGCCTTGCTCGACAGCAACATCACTCTGCCAGTCATAGGATTTGACCCAACAACACGGGCGGGGATTTGATCCAACAACTATTTCGAGGGGACAGGATCACCAAAAGTCAGCTGGCTCTAATGCCTGGGCCCTAAGATCACCTGGAGGTTCTCAGATCCTACTCATCTTGCTGCCTGGCAGGCATTCTCACACGCGGTATGATCGTGACTGGGAGCAGCTCTGCAGAGAAGAGATGGGTGTTTATCTTGCTGTTCTTTACTGAATAGAAATTATTGCTAAGAGAAGATGTTCACTTTCTTGCCACGTACATATAATTGATTTATCATTGAGGAATTAAGAAAATTTAGTCAGTGCTGATAACAGAGATTGAAGCATTCTGTTACTGAAAAGCCAGCATCTACCACATATGGTGCCAAGTACTTTAAACAGAAAAGGTTTTCATGAGAATATTGAACTTATTATTATTATTATTATTATTATTATTATTATTATTATTATTATTATTGTGCCTTTTTATCTCACTGCATTGCTTAGGCCACATTTAATGCACGTAAAAAGCAATTTTCACATATACAACAATACACGTATGTCCTGTGTGCCGTGATGTTTTAGGATCTGCACAGACCATTTTCTAAAGTGATCAAATATTTCATAACACATGATTAAAAGCACAAGGTTCTTAATAGACGTGAATCCAGAAGAATGCAGTTTACCATCCACTGGATGAACTGATCTGCGGTAAATCTGCTATGTTCTGTACTTGCAGAAATGCCCAGAAATGCGCCTGAGGATATTTACTAACCAAAAGAAAGGGAAAGTCCAAGGCGTCATGGTTAGATTAGTGGGGGGGGGCTCCTTGATGCATATCTAAATAACCATTTTACTGAAGCAAGTTGTGCCCCTTTGATGTCAGCCCAATATGTAAGATGTGAGTCAGAAGAGAGGAAAATGTGCTCTGATTTACATGCCAAGCCGCTTTAGCAACACAGCCTTTATCACAGCTTTTACGACGAAGCCATCGCAACACAAACATGGTGATATCTGATGTAATTCATTCTGTGTTTTTCTCATTATGTGGTTACTGAAGGAAGACAATAATGGTTTAATCGGTTAATGTAGCAAACCTGTTACAGCTATATATATCAATTAAATATGGTTTGCTTTATTTCAGTGCTGCCTTTAGTTAATCTGCTGCCAATGTGAAATGAAAACCTAACTAGTTTTTAGCTCACCTATTGCTGGGCCAAGTGTAACATTTTTGTAACATAATTTCTGAGCTAGAAGGAGTTCAAACTGCAGTACAATGTGATCTCAGGTTAAGAGTGTGCCTGGCTATTCCTGTGAAGATTCCGAGTCACCTGACTCTCCCTGTAAAGATGACTGGTCACCTGAGTCTCCCTGTAAACATGAATGGTCACCTGACTCTCCCTGTAAAGATGACTGATCACCTGACTCTCTTCTCAACATAGCTAGTCACCTGACTATCCCTGTGAAGATGTCCAGTCACATGACTATCCTTGAGAAGGTGCCCGGTCTCCTGATTCTCCTTTTCAAGATGGCCAATCACATGACTCTCCTTCATATGATGGACTGTCACTGCGTTTCTCTCCAACATATATAAAGTTATTTACAGAAAAGACACAAACTGTCGACTGATCAAACACGACGATCCATCTAGTTTCGCCATGCCCATACTGCAGTTGTGATCTTCTCCTGGGATGAGGACAGGACCTATCCCAAGGCAGCGACAAACATACACTCATAATAAGGAAAAACCTATCCGAACAAATGGGGGAAGTATGCATGCTCCACAGAGAGGGAGGTGGGGGTCTAATTAGAGCCATAATGTAGCATCGCTGGCCATTGAGTCACCAAACCACCCCAAAAAATCCTGTATTGGAAAAAATATATGACATCATTTTAAGATTCTAAGCTTATGGTAAGGAATCCGACAATGTTGTCTTGGCAACTGATTAAAAAATATGCATGCTACTTGGTATGCAACACAGCATTTTGCTTTTCTGTTAACTTTTTTGGGTTTTTTTTTCCTCGAAGAACAGCTCTCTACAGTATTGACCTGAAGGTGTGCATAACTTATTTGGTCATCTCATGCAAAGATCTCCACATTGTCTTGGGGTGCTGCCATGGGAACACTGGGTAATATTGAAACAGCTGACAAGTGGGGGGAGGAGGTGATTTTTTCTGGTCTTCTGTGTGGCCCGAAATCAAATTAGTATTGAATAATTAATCTATTAACTCGTTTTTTTGGCCTCAAATGGCACTAAGGCCATTTTCTTGGAATGAAATTAGGAAATACTTGACAGTAAGTTAGGTTTGGTACATCTATAAAGAGAGAAATCTAATTCAGATTACTTCCTTACAATGTACAGTATTGAATACCCCCTGCAGCTGGGGTCTCAAGCTTAAATAATCGGGGGGGGTTCAATGGCTAGGTATTCAACTGAAGGGGGCCACTTGAGCATTTTCAGGTGAAAGAGGAACAAGAGAGAATAACAAAACCATATGCAAAGAATATACTAATTGGCTGGCGGTGAAAATCCAGATTTAAAGATGAATCAAAAACATTTGTGGACTGGTACTTGTACAGACCTGCCCTACTGAAGGTCCTAAACGAACAGGCAAACAAACACAGGCATTGGGCTGCAGCACATGCTGGACCAGCCATAAAGGCCTGAACACCAGTGAACCAAAGGAATGCGGGAGTCACCTGACCCCTCCACCCGTCATGTGTACAGTATATACTTCAGTCCTCCACAGCCAGGGCTCGGTAAACCTCCAACACCATGTTTGCTGTGACAGTCATTTCAGTTAATCAATTAATTACTATGGATTATTAATCGATCACTTAGACACAACTCTGGCAGCACAGTTCATGCCCAGAGATGCCGATGTTCTACAGCTAATGACCACATAAAAAAAAGGTTTGAGTGTGTTATGAGTTGAAAGAAAAATGCTTTGTAAAAATACGCTTTTTGAAGCAAGAATAAGAATGAAATAAAGCATTTAAAAAAAAAAAATGACACTTGGAAAGGAAGCACAATGAGTGCTCAAATAACATTTAATTAGTGTTAACTCTAACCCTAACTTGAAATTGATTCTCCTTATATGTAAAATAAATGTATTTTGACAGCCATTATATCTGTATAGGCAGCATTGCTGAAATAAGGAAGCAGTTTTGGGTTCAAGGACATGAAAAAGCTTTAATGTTCTATCTGCAATTGTATTAATCAATGAAGACTAAACATTTTCAGAATGTAACATATGATCACTATGTTCTCCTGCCTTCCTGAGATGATTGGCTATTATTATTATTATTATTATTATTATTATTATTATTATTATTGGGTAGCATGATGGCTTAGTTGCATGTACTCTCTACGGGGATTCCTCCAGATACTCTGATTTCCCCCCCAGAAAAACATGCTGAGGTTAATTGGAGTTACCAAATTGCCCGTAGGTATACGTGTGTGAATGCATGGTGTGAGTGCATGGTGTGTGAGTGAATAGTATGTGAGTGAATAGCAGAGGTGGAGATTTCAGGTCTAGAGAGTAAAAATCCAGGCCAGGATTTTATATCAACCAACCAGTTGAGTACTCTGGGACTGTGGGCCTTTATAATCAACTGGTTGGTCGAAACAAAATCCTGGTCTGGATTTGTACTCTCTGAACCTGAAATCTCCACCTCTGGTGAATAGTGTGTTGAGTGTGCCCTACTGCCCTGCAATGGGTTGGCGCCCCCTCCTGGATGGTTCCCTGCGTTGCTCCCATAGGCTTCAGACCCCTGTGACCCTGAATAAGACAAGCGGTTATAGAAAATAGATGGATGTATGATAATGAGTATGATGATTGTTATTATTATCAATAATAATAATAATAATGATAATAATAATAATAATGATTATTGTTGCTGTTGTGTTGATAGAGGCTGTTATAGTCGTTGTTGTGTTATGTTGTTGTTCAGAACCACCCTATTGGGATCTACCACAGCTTTTCTCTAAATATTTTGTTGAACAAAATAAATTAAATCCATCAGTATGCAATGTGCCAGTGGCATAGTGCTTTTGTCAGTTGTCAGTGGGAATTTATCTTGACATTTTGAGTGCTTATGGCTCTCCATACATAGGTTCACAAGGATGAGTAACATACTGAGAACTCATAATAATGGTGCACTAATAATTCAGAACATGTAGTTAGTAATGCTGTAGATACTGTATGTATGAGGTCACCTCGGTGTCAAAAAATGAATTTGCTTTCAGGCGTATCATGTAATTTGAAAAAAGTCCAGGGTTTAGATATTGTTGTATGTGTCATTCATCTTCCATCAGAGCTTAAGTCATGGGCAGAATCTGTCTCTGTCTGTCTGTCTGTCTATCTAACTAATCGTATAGGGTCATAAGTCAAGTCAGAGCCGGAAGTACAGCTATCCTCTCGAGATGGACAGCCAGTCCATTACAGGGCAAAACCCCCCATACACTATGAGTGACTTACAGACACAAATTCACAGAAGCCTGTGCAATTTGGGAAGAAGATACCAACTCCACACAAACCGAACCACAGTTCAAACCCCTGGCTCTGGGTGTGAGGCCACAATGTTACCCATAGAGGTACTGGGCCCTCAATTATGAATGACCTTTACTATGCTGTTTTATTTTTAATCATTCATCAAATGAAATAAATATTTCCACTGGATTTAAAACAGCCGCAATGTCTTGTCTTTGACATTAGAAACCCCTTTACACTCGTTCTCTAATCTCCCCTGGTTTCTGTTTCTCCAGTTTTCTCCCAGCTTGACCAGAACAATAGTTTCACTCCCAGCTTTGCTCGCTGGTTGTTCCCTCGAGTAACGTGTTGTGTTCGAATTATTCTGGTCAACTTGTCCTGCGGTGGGAATAGACACAACGGACTCATTTTGGATCCAATGGAAAAAACACTTCCAGCTACACAATTAAAAGAAGTAAATGAATGACAATGATTGCGGCGCCTGGTTTGTGTGTGTGAATTCAGGAAGAGCGCCCTTACACTGGGTTGCTATGATCTATGAGCCGGAGTTTATCTTTGTTGTGTCACTGGCTGACTGCAGGTGGCCCCAGTAAGGTTTAATTATATGCTAGCGTGGCGTCTTTATTAACGAGCTTCTGTCACCGCTGGGTGTAAGGGTGGTTCAGTGGGTTAGAACGCTGTGACCGTGTTCTGAAGGTTGTCTGTTCAAATCCCAGGGTCATTGAATTTATATCAGCATTGGGCCTTTGATCAAGGCCCTTAACCCCCAATTGCTTCAAGGACTGCCTGATCTGGCTTTGAGTTATATGTGACTTTGGATAAAAATCTCTGCTAAATTAAAAATTTCTATTTTGCATATAGCATAAGTAGGATTGTAGTGTACAGAGCAGTTTATATAGTTGGGGCAGTGTGTGGCTTGATGCCTATGTTCAGTTTGAATCCCATAACCAGCAGAATGGTGACGTGACCATTTGGCCCTTGAGCAAGGCCCTTAACCCCCAAGTTTAAGCTTTGCCTCTCTCCTGAATATGTGGCACTAACAGGAGACTAAGATAAAAATTTGTGAAAAATGCAAGAATTCCGTTCTACATGTACAAAATGAGGTATCATCACCATGATCAAAACAGGTGAAACATCCATCCATCCTTCCAGCCTCCCTCCTTAGCGGCTCATGCAGCATGGGGTCCTGGAGAGCCAGACACCTCTCCCAGGTGGCAGAGTGCACACGTCACCAGTCCATCGCTAGACCCACACAATGGCTAATTTACAGACACCAGCACAGTCCGACCACATGCCTTGGTAATGTGGGAAGCAGCCAGGGAAAGTGAAAGTTCACACGGACACCGGAGGGACACGCCAAGTGCACACAAGCAGAATCGAACCCCCAGCACTGGACCAGCCCTCCTCCCGGTGTAAAGTACTAAAATCTAAAGCCCGGATGGAACCACACTGGGTTCACCCCCTGCAGAATAACCCTCATTTTCACCGTCACAGTCTTACCCCCTTCAGGCAGCACAAGCTCATAATCAGCTGGGCGACGGCAGTGTGCAGGTGAAACGGAATTTGTACCTTCTCTCCAGTGTTTGCTCATTACAGACAAAACTATACATTTATTTTCTGCCCACAGAAAAAGTTTCTAAGCAGTAAACCATCCATCTATAAAACGCATACCCTGGTCATGAATGTAGATCAAAGAGGTTTAATTTGACATGTGAACAGCACTTAATTATTGACAGTCTGATTAAAACTCATTGTGGTACAGTTCACATGTACAATATGATCATAATATGTTAAATTAATGTAATAAAATTAAACCGTACGTTTTGTAAACAATTGTGATGCATCATTTTCCAGAAGATGCATTCGCTGCTTATACCTTGATACTGTATATCATCTTGTGGTTAACAGACACTTACACACCAATAAGAAACATTCAAAAATGTTCAATGGACAGACAGAAACACATTTGTTTTTGTCACATGACAGTTTTTGTTCATTTCAATTCATTTCACTGCTTGAATCATTTCTGCGCTTTGTTGCTAAGGTCACTGAAAGGCATTACAGCATCATTATTTTATCATAAATGGGGCAAAAATGCACGTTTTCTTTTTTTTTAACAGCACTTAACCAACCCGAGGCATGTCAGTATATTATCATATTATCATCTTGCAATGAAAATTCTGCTTGGTCTATTCAAAAGCACATAATGTTTTTAAATGTCTGTTATTTAGTGATTGCAGGGGCCTGATCAAAGTAACAGGTTATAAAGCGACCCAGGAAGAACAGAACCAGTAGCGTGACATGGGTGTTACAGCTCGTGGAGGTGTGTTGTGCAGGTAACCATGACAACACGAAGGGGGCGGGGCTCGAGCACGCCGTCAGGGGGGCCTGCTGAGCTTTTACCATAGCACCAGACCTTTAATACTCTTGCAATTCCACGAGCCGATGGAGCGGAAATGAGCAGGGCTCCCAACCAGCTCCCCCACCCCAACCACACCCCCACTACCACCCAAAACTCAATTCCATTGCTGAGTTTCCCTCAGAGTTACTACCGAGATTTCGGGCCTACCATTCATAGAACACTTGCCAATGCATATTTCTCTTAAAAAAAACATAAATTGAGATTTCTATCCTACCAAACTGAAATGGCGCTCCACCGGTGCCTAAGCAACCGGGTCCCTTTCATCAGGATGCCTCACTGGGCTGGAGAGCCAGCACGCCAGCGCCGCCATCTTCAACAGATGACACGTTCATGGCGGACAATGTTTGGGAGAATTCACCCTCTGGTGGAGCACATGAGTGGAGGCACGGCGTGTGTTTTTAATAAGATGCAGCCCTGATTGCAGCCCTTGTTGCATGCCTGGCAGCGTCGACGACCTCTGCCCCTGCAATTGTCTGAGATTATTAGGCAGCGTGAGCTGGGCCCGGTCAGTGGCCGTTGGCTTTGGTTGGCGAATGCAGAATATGAATCAGTCTCATGCACTTCAGTCCCAGAGGACCACGGAGTCAATAATAAGAAGACACAGTTGGGTAGGATCTTCAGCAACATTTTACCTCCGTTCTTGCCTTCCACACCCTAATTTTCCAGTGCTACATTGAGTGCCTGTTCCTGGCAATGTGGAGTGTTTGTTATGTTAGGTAGGGGATTTACACTGCATTTACATTTACATATTTAGCAGACGGCTTTGAGCAAAGCGACACAAAAGTGAGACAAACAGCAGGTTACAAACATATGTGCTGTCGAGGAGTCGACTAGGCATAAGTGCAGCTAGGCTGAGCTTCCAATGAAAGCCCAGCTCCAAATGTAAGCAGGACTGAAGCAGAAGATAATTAGCCCTTTCTAACAAAGTAATGTAAATATGGGTAGTAGTCCAGTCTCTGCCCCCTCTGATAATTGAACAGGAGTCTTCCTTTGCATTATGTAAGCTGTCTTTTGCTGTATAATGTCTCTCCTGTCATAAATGTTGCACCGCGGAACCAGGAGGAATGTAATTCAGTTTCACCGCGTACCGTAAATGGCTGAGATGACAATAAAGGTTTACTTGACTTGATTGCTTAGCATACCATTTCATTGTTGTGGTGAGAATTGTGACAGAACTGATATTTTTAAAAAGCAATTTACTGTAAACATTAATGTGGGGGGAATGATGGGAGGAGTAGTTATGGATACTGGGTATTTGATAAAGGCATCCTCCAACTGTTTGTGCTGTCTGGGCACAGTGAGTCGAAATTGTGTCATTATGTTTATTTATTTGCATTTTTACGAGACACAGAGTTTAATAGTTAATCATCAATATGCTTACAGTTTAGAAAACTTAATCTGATATATTGCTGCTGTAATTCAATCCATTTATCCATCAATGCATCTCTCATCCACAAGATGGGTATGCTAATTTAATTAAATTAATTTGATCAACGCTTGGATAGCAGCGATAAGCCCAATCCTCGCAGTGTCAGTCAGGCATCGTGAGGCTGGGGAGTTCTTCCTTTTTCCACCAGCCTCACCCAAGACGTGTGAGAAGTGAAACCTGTGGCCAGCAGTGCCATCTACTGGCTCTGGGAATTAGCTGGTACACGCTCAGAAGATCTAATGGACAAAGACCGCCAAAGAACCAACCTGAACCTGAAATTTTTATAGAATGCAGGCCTGGACACTGGTTATCTGGTGGGGGGGGCAATGGCATTATTGGCCAGCGACCCCCCCCCTTGTCCATTGACCTATCACCAAATATTACATGTTTTTTTTAATCACCCATCTCACTGTTTTCACCACAGCTAGGTTGAGATATGTGTGGTGGTTCTGTCTGGGCAAAAGTCCAGGGCCAATTCCTAATCCAGTCCTGGCAGAATCCACTTGCAGTTACAAAAATTATTTCAAGGAAACGTGGAGACAGAATATGCACATGCTGCACTGAGAGGTGATGATCAATTGCACATGATGTTCTACTCTGTTGATCTACATGGACAGATAATTACGAGGCACCATCTCCGTATTGATTATGCTTCATCAGGCAATTGCAACAGCACCTGTATATACAAAGATATCCTGCCAGCACATTACTGTCCCTCATTTTATACTCAACTTCAGACACCAGTGGAGACAGTGTCTCCATTTTCAAATAGCGATACTGCAGTAAATACTGATCATACTCTCCTCTTCCTTGTCTGTGACTGTATAATTCAGAGTCACTCATAGGGCGTCACTTCAAGAAGCATAAAAGTCATTTAATGGTCAACTATGACTACCATGACATAAAAAGGAATGCCCTACAGCTTCTTAAAGCTGTCGATATGCTTATTTCAGTAAACTCCATATACCTTAAATCTTTATGCAAAAGAATTTCCCCCTAGGATCAATAAGGTCCATCTTATCTCATCTTACTTGGATACACCAGTGAGAGTCACACCAGCTGGGCCCCCCTGCCTCTCACACCTCTGCTAGAGCCTCTATCCAGCTGTAGACTCCCCAGGTGAGAGCCTCCACCCCTTGCAGTTTTCCTGCTTTAATCCCGGAACATCTCCTGGTGTTGGGATAGTGGACAGGGGGCACCTCCCACCCACGCCTTACAGCTGGATGAGAGACCCATCCATTCTGCTGGCACTCATCCTCCAACCCAGTAAGAGCTTCCTGCACTTATGCCGGATCTTCTGCAACACTATGACTCCTAAAGCTAATGGGGAAGCCTGAAAAATGAAAATCTGGGCTTTAGTATATCAAAAACCTGCCATTTGGCTTTTGTGTGGCCGTACACTGCGGAAATGGGTCACACGTATGATCTTTGGCTAAGGTTATTAAGATGACATTATTATATCAGATGAGGTTTAAACAGACTAGCTAATAGGTTAGAACTGAGGAAGGATAATTGGAGCTTCATAATATATCATTTTCCTTTTGG
This sequence comes from Pollimyrus isidori, assembly GCA_019775955.2. Taxonomy (NCBI): domain Eukaryota; kingdom Metazoa; phylum Chordata; class Actinopteri; order Osteoglossiformes; family Mormyridae; genus Pollimyrus; species Pollimyrus isidori. The sequence goes on from JABFDZ020000118.1 coordinate 5,366,976, forward strand.
GGTTCACTGTTTAAGTCATTCTGTGGTATTCTTTGAAATATGTCTGTGAATCATGGAGAGCAAGATGGAGCAGGTGAAAAAGGAAAATTTCCCCCATAGGGATCAATAAAGTATTGTAGTAATAATAATACTAATAATAGTACTACTACTACTACTACTACTACTACTACTACTACTAATAATAATAATAATAATAATAATAATAATAATAGTCACGCTCCGTCGGTGAGCATGCGGGGGAATCAGGCAAGTCCAGCCGGCAGTGCGAAAAAAGGGGTGTTCATTCAGGGTTTCAGGTCAGACAGAGATGAGAAACACTGCTACAGCACGGAACATCGACGGACATTAATGCAGGATCTGACTCAGACAAGGACTAAATACACAGGACACACTGGCAGAAAGAGGCAACAGGTGAGAACAATCAGGTAAAAACATAGGGTAATGAGGTGGGCGTGGCACACACAAGGATTGTTCGGAGCGGGACATGACAATAATAATAATAATAATAATAATAATAAGAAGAAGAAGAAGAAGAAGAAGAAGAAGAAGAAGAAGAAGAACCAAATAAATAATGGCAAACAAATATGGTGGCCACAGTTTTCCATCCGGTGTATACAACATGTACTGTAGTTCATTTTAGTTTTTATTTTCAGTGAACTTTCAGATTTCACCCTATGTCTCCAAATTAGGGTTAGGATTAAGAAACTGAGGCTAGGGTTAGGGTTAGAAAAAGTATGGCATATTCAGACATCAACATGTGTTTTCATGACAGTTCTGCTCCCCCGTAAGATAAGAAGACACAGCTTAGCATGCTTTCTCAATTTCCAACATCCTGTTGATTCAACTTATGAACCCAAATTAGGATTTGGGCGAACAAACTGAGGATAGGGTTAAGGTTAGAAAAAGTATTGCTTATCCAGGCATCAACATGTGTTTTTATGGCAGTTCTGCTCCCCTGTAGGATAGGAAACCCCAATTTAGCATGCTTTAGAAGCATATTTCCTGCAACAACCTGTTGTTTGACCCTATGTCCCCAAATTAGGGTCAGCAAACTGATTATGAGCTCTCTGTGGCATGGCGGTATGCACTGGTATGCAAAGAATTCTAGGGTTCATGACAACAAAACACCATTGGTTCCTCTGCTGATGAGGGGGGAGCAGAAGATTTTCCGAACTAGGTCTTCTCCAATCCACTGCCAAAGAAAATATACCTGTCCCGTGTTTTTAATTTTTCAAATGAAGCAATGTCAACATGTTGTGTTTATCACGTCAGTCAGAGTGATGAGCTTCTCAAGTGTATAAACAATCACTGGTGGGTTTTTTTTCATTCTATGAATGTAGCTTTCTGGTCAGGGCAGGGTATGTACAGTAATGAGAGAAATTCATGTGGGTGGATGGCCATATATGGGCTAAAAAAGTACATATCAGCTCAGAAAAATATGTGACAGCTGTAACATGAAATATGTTACGCCAAATATATATACAATATTATTAAGGAACACCTCAAATTAACACCCACTGGTTTATCACTGGTTTAACACTGGTTTATCCAGTGTCAATAGTCATCAAATGTATCTAGACTATCAAAGACATTTTTTTCTAATTTGTAAAATTGCTTTAATAAGAATTATTGGTAACACTTTACTTATAAGCATATAATGCATCATATATACCTTCATAATGCACTATTATGGTTCATGTAATAATTAATAAAGCAATTCATCTTCTATTGACACTCATAATGCATTATAGTTTTAGTTAAAATATTTTACAAGCTTCAATATAGGCTGTAATGTGTTATGTCTTTTTATACATTTTTATAGCCTTGGTCATAATGCTTTATGAATGCGTCGTAATGTATTGTGAATGTTTTTGTCGATAATCTTATACATGGCATTCATCGAATGTTTTATCAAAACTTTCAATTTTCGCAATCTGAACATTTATAGATTCTGTAGAATAGGCCTGTGTAAGTTTCAGAAATAATATAATGTTGCAATATTTTGAATAGTTTTTCTCTCCTACCTTTTCCGGGTATGTTTTTGTAATTGACTTACAACTTAATGAAATAAAAATAGACATCCTGCGGTGTGTTGGCGCCCGCCCAGGGTTGGTTCCCGCCTGCTCCCGGGATGGGCTGCCTCCAGGCTCTCCCTCCGGGCCCCCCGCCCCCAGTGGGGAGTAAGTGGTCATGATAAAAGATAGATAGACACATGGATATACTGTATATATATATATGCGTGCACTGGTGTGCAAATTTGTGCGATGCACATCCAGGACACGAAGCTCCCACCACATCGCAAAGATGCTCTATTGGGTTGAGATCTGGTGACTGTAGGGGCCATTTTAGTACAGTGAACTCATTTTCATGTTCAAGAAACCAATTTGAAATGATTCGAGCTTTGTGACATGGTGCATTATCCTGCTGGAAGTAGCCATCAGA
>JABFDZ020000118.1:5378914-5395340 GCA_019775955.2 Pollimyrus isidori
AGCCTGATATGAACTGTCCTAGCAGTGCTCTTCACACCTGCACTTAATGTTTCCCATTCCTTTTGAAGGTCACTTGACATGATCCTGCGAATCTTGAAGCACTGCTGGATAAGTTAGCGGTCATCTCTGGCATTAGAATCTCGCTTCCTCCTTTTACCTGCCTGGTTTCTGGTCGTTCCCAGTGTCTTCTGTTTCACTCCTGAAATTTCGAACCTGGAAGCATCCTGCTGCTCAGCGTATCCTTCTGCCAGCAGAACCACAATTAAACATGATCTAAAAATGCAGATTTGTTTAAAATTATAGAGAAGTCTCTTATTTTTTTCCATGGCTGTTTATGTATGTATGTATGATACTCGTCAGCCTTCAGATGCAGCTTTGACAATAATTAAAAAAAATATTTTAAAAGGCTTTTAAAAGGACTTCTCAATTGTTGGTTCCTGTGCTGACGATGACACTTCCTATGGTCTCTTATTTCCGTCGACCTTCATCATGGCCAAACAGTGGAATCCACATCAGACCCCGTCTGTTAAGGATGTACAAGAGAAATCTGCCTTTGTGACTTTAAAGGAATTAACGGTTTTGCACTGTGAGTTATATATATTCATATTTCCAGCAAATGAAAGGAGAAAGTAATGTGAACAATGTCTGATCCTTAATTTTCTTTTCTAATGTAATGGACTCTGTTACACAGTGTGTATGAACATGTAGGAATTATCGCCCTTTTCGTAATTTCACCCCATTCTTAAGTGAGCTGGTCACCATTAAGTGAAATATCCCTCCGGGAGGAAAAAAAACAGATGTTTAAATGTGTTACATTTACTTTTAAGATATTCTGAAAGAGATTGGAGAGAGAGCAGTGTCTCGATCGCAGAGGGACAGCAGCCAGCTAAGATCTGGCATTGTTGCTGGTGTTGGCAGTAATGAGTAAATCACCCAGCAGATGTTTTTAGTGCTTGTTCTGTTCACAATAAACAAATTGAGATGAAGAACTGGCAAAAAAGTCATATTTTTACTCCTGGTAAAATGGCTGGTGTTCTGATGTTACTACTTATGGAAAATAAAGTGGTGTGAAGACATTCTCAGATGTAGGCAGAAAAAAATGCATTATAGGGTGACATGGAGGCATTTCGTCACATGCTGGGGGCTTCAGTCCCACCTCTCCATGTGATGTGTGTTTCCTCCTGGTGCTCTGGTTTCCTCCTGCAGTCAAAAGATTAAGTGAAGAACAAATTTACAGAAGTCTCTCAGTCTATCCAGCAATGATCTAAAGTCCAGCTTCCTCATCATGTAACGCTACAAAGAACTTTTGTTAAATTTCCCTGAGTCTATGGTCTATGTGCATGGCTGAGAGGTGGGTCTGCGGGGTGGGGTCCTGGTTCCGAGGCTTGCTGCTCTGCCCTGGGAGCAGTTGGTTGCTGGCCCCTTTCCTTGGGTGGTGGCCCAGGGGAGAAGCTCGGGCCTCTCCGTCATGGGTGGGACTCTCTACCGGGGGTTGGTCGGCCCCACCCTCACTGTTTAGTACATTCCATGTTGAAAACACACAACACACACACAAGCCCACACATCTCACCTACACAATTGAGCACGTATGTACATACACTTGCACGCACCCCCTCCACGCACACGCAACAATTTTGTATGTTTGTATAGGTGTGTTACTTTCTTTATTCTTTTTTTTTGTTTGCGTTTATGTATTTATCTATTTCTGTACTTCTTTCAGATGCTGTTGATCTTTTGTCTATTTTCCCTCCCTCTCCTTTACAGGTGCAACAATTGGAGATTGTGTATTGAGTTTTCTAATTTACTCATATTGTTTTTTTTTTCTTTTTTGTTCTTGTCTTTTTCTTCCCCTCTTAATTTGTCCCTCCTCTTCGGCCAGCTCAGCCACTGCAATATTTTACAAGTGCCAAAAATGAAATAAATAAATGAAAGAAAAAGAAAACGTTCAACATGAGGGCTTGTCACGTCAGCAGGGGTGGAACCAGACAGGTGCAGCCATTCAGGAGGAAATTAACCTCCTGATAAAAGGACATCCAAACCAAACCACCTTTGCAAAGTATTGCGCTCATGTTCTGCAGCCTTACTGAGCAATTCTCCTGTCTTCCGTCTCCTCCAGCACCCGTACCTTACCTGTCTGCCTTCCGTTGGTCCCTTATCTTTTGCCCTTCCTGCTACAGTCCCAATCCCGTACCTGTCCCACTGAGGCCGGCTCCTCTTGTCTCCCCGTTCCTGTGTGGTCCCGTCCTGTCTCTCGTCGTCGGACTGATTTCCCCGGTAACGACCCTCACTTCCGTTCCACGACCACGAGTTCAACGCTCCTCTCCGGAGACTCTCCAGCACCCGTCCCCGTATCAGAGATTTGCCCCGTGCATTGCTCCGGATCCTTACACCCGGAAGGAGGACCCAGTGATCTGCATTCCCTATTCGAAGAAAAATTTCCCTGAGTCCCCTGAAATTTTCCAGAAAAATTATCCATGGACCTACCTTCCAAGTTTTGGAAATGTCCCCTTCAGTTGGCATCTCTAAATTTCCTATAGAGAATGACTGTGTGTGTGCCTTGTGATATACTGGCATGCAGGATGCACTCCAGCCTTGTGTCCAGTGCTGCCTGGGACAGGCTCCAACCCCAGCCCCCCCCCCAACACCACCACCATAATAATGACCAGAAAGATAGTCGAATGCCGGTCTGAAGTGGGGAAAAAGCAGGTGCAAATGTGCCAGTACACCCATTATAATCAGTACTTGCAGATTATGAGAGGCGCCATGAAGATGTTCCTGGTACTGATACTGGTGAGTACTGGCCCACTTCAGGTACTGGTTGTATTGATGAGTAGTTTTTATATTCTCATGTGATAATCCTTTTTTCTTGTCTGTTTCACAAATAAGTTTCACAGAAGTGGTAATAATGATACTGTGGTAGAATATAAGACCAAGAATTAATATTTTTTACTATTAAAAATGTTACCATGAATCAGGATACTGACATCAGTTCGTTCTCTCCACTGTCAACCCCCAGCTCCAACTACTGTCTGATTATTATCACTCTTTACTGTTGCATGTAATACTTGATTCCTTACAGACAGCCTTTTTAAGGAGTTCCAGTTCATTGCCTTATTCTAAAGTCTCAGGGAATAATTTTTGGTTTTCCAGTACTGGCCTGCAAGTATTGATATACAGTGGTACCTCAGTTCTCAAACTTACTAGAACTCAAATTTTTTGAAAGTCGAACAAACTAGTTTGACCTTGAATTCAATCTAAATAGCAGAAGCCAAACGCTGAGCTAATATAAATTGTACACGCCAGGAATGCACCAGGAAATTAGTCATATTAGTGCATATCAGTGCAATTCTTACCTAAATGTCTTCACAGACTGGATGATTAACCAAAGAAAGCAACGCAACACTACAGTAACTAACAATAAATAAACCACTAACTTACATGTATTATTAGACCATTTACGTAATTTGTTTAAACTTTATTTTACCAGGTAAATTAACTGAAAACCAGTTCTCACTGCTTTACGTGATATTCGGGAGAAATAGCAGATTATGCATCAGAATCACATGGGATACAAACGTCATGCATGTAACTAAACTCTTCAGCCAATAAGGCCAAAAGTGTGTCGTCATGAAGGAGTTCCAGTTTGTGCAGCTGGGTGAGAGGTCGCAATGCACCTAAACGTAATGCATTGCATCATGATCAGAATGCATTGCTTTAAGCCAGCGTTGTAAGCAAGTCTAACGCACCCAATTAACGGACTGGGGAAACAAACTGAAACGCGGACTTAATACAGAGGACTGATGGCAACAACCAGAAACAGCTGATCACATGGGCATCCCACACGAGGTTAACGAGGAGGCGTGGCACACGGAAGGAGAGGACGATTGGGGCAGGACAGGGGTAATGTTGGGATAAGATCTTTATCGTTTTGGAAGCCATTAAGAAAAAAATCCTTCTTGTTTCATCCTGTTCATTTTGTGTTTAAATGCTAAAAAAAAAAAAAAACATATTTAGGTGTAATTTTGGGAAGCCCGGAACCAATTAATTTATTTTATATTATTTCTTATGGGAGAAATTCGATCAGAACTCCGACTTTTTAGGATTCGATCCAGAGTCTGGAACGGATTAAATTCAAGCACTGAGGTACCACTATACTTGTTTTAGGTACCATTACAATTCGTAGAATCAAGAGTTTAGGAGATTGCTTCTGAAAAGATAAATTGTGAGCTATTTAAATAACCTAAGCAAAACATAGAACTACTGTATAATTTTGACACGCAAAAATTATACAGTATTTTTTTTAAATGTAATATTTTATCATATTTTATATTGTTTAAAAAAATGTTCTCTTCCATGATGTTACGTCCAGCGACGTCCGCTCCTCCAGTGTGCCACGACCACCTCGTTTACCTCCTGTGATTGCCTAGTGTGTCCACCTGTGGGGCGTTGCCACACGCCTGTCTCGTGCCTTATTTTGTGTATTAAGGTCTGCGTCAGCGTCTGTTCCGGCAGATGCGGCATAAACGTTGTTTATGTTGGTGTATTGTGGAATAAACCCTCGTTCGCCCTCACGCTTGCCTGGATTTCCATCTCTCGCCGTCCTGCGGACCAAGCACCACAACACATGACAACCTATTGATTAGTCCTTACTCCATACAAGTTCTGCTAGCTTCTTGGTGTTACCATGGGAACAGCAGAAGAAATAAAGGAATTCTTGCTTGGAATGTTCTTTAATTCCCCCAGACTTTCATACTGTCAAGGCTACAATGGCCAAACAAGACATCAGGGGCAACACTGTCACAGGAAACCTTTAAAATTGTTACTTCAGAATTGATTTCACAATTTTTCCACAGTTCACGCAGGAAATGCAGTGCTAAACTGTAATAACATCACAAAGTGCAAGAACCTGCATTATTTGAATTACATTCATCCAGATAGATCAAAGTGAAAGAACCTGTATTATTTGAAATACATTCAGCTTGATAGATATATAGAATCTGCAAGGTAATAAAAATAAAAAAATATTTAAATTTAATTTTGACTTTTAAATTGCAGTGTAAGTTTTTTTCAGATGCTACCCCATTATTTTTTTCATATTCTGCCTTGATACGAACGGCTGTCTTTATAAACCCTTTCATAACCAGGACCATCGTCCTCACTGTGGCTATATTACATGCAGCTAACAGCATGCTCAATTGTGTAATGCTGGTAATCATTCTTACTGCGTGTCAGTGCTGCGTTATTTATAGGTTGCTGTGACCAGGATGATGAAATATTGTTAATAAGACTGACAAAGACTAATGGAAAGGATGCCACCTTGGAGGAATGCATTAATCTTTTTTTTCCCCACACAATCGTGTTGACGAGCAATCAATATTTTCCAGAAATTACTTGGAAAAGTAAGGATTTTCCCCTTCTGCCTCATTTTGTTATTCAGCAGAAGATAAGCTTGTTAGAGTCACCTCAGGTTTGCAGACTTGCTTCGTTAGCAAGCACAGGCGGGTTCTTGATATTAGGTAAAAATAAAACATCCCCTTAATCTTTGATCACGATAACAGGTAGGAGGGTAAGGTTCATAACTTTCAGTCTAGAGCCTTTTTGATGTACCATCCCACTCACTTCCCCCTTTTGATCAAGAATGACTTGCCGGCCAGCTCCTTATGCGCCATTTTGAGGGCACACATCAAACTCTTCCCACAAATATCCATCATCAGAGCCATCGGCCTCTGAAACTTCCATCCCATACTTTTATTTTCCCTAAGAACCACAGCAGCTTGTGTTATCAGGTCTACATTTTTGTGTTACTAAACACAGACGGTTGTTAACTCCCGGACAGTGTGGCTCGAAGACTGTCGGCTACGGACTCTTTTGACTCCACACAAAAATTGCCTCACCTGTCTCTCTGCAGCTTTCAGAACATCCTAAAGCTTTTGATTTCCCTGGTAAGAAAGTCCCATCTCAGGCCTGTCGCCTTTCAATTACAGTGTCCCTGACTGCAGTGCTTGGACCATCCCTCTACCTACTCTACCCCACATTTTGTGTTAAATACTGTGCTGATGACATGATCATCAATATCATATCTTGAAAGATATCTTAGTACTGAACCATAACCTTTAACCCAGTCTCCTCAACCGAGCTTGCCTGCACTGAGCTGTTAGGAGAAACTTCATGTCACATCTTGACAACAATAACCAATGCAGGATCTGAAATTCCTTTAATTAGTCTCAACTTTTCATCATCATCATCAGCCTGGAAAATGGCAACATCCTGTTAATCAACCAGTATACCTGGAATCTCAGTGGTGGCCCGGCCAGCTTAGCCTGTCAGTATGGGAAAAAAAGATGACAAATGATAGCTAGATTACCAGTCTTTCTTTGTTGAGGTGTGGAACACTGCACCTGCTTTGCCATGTTTTGAATATACGGTACTTCCATGGGCTCATCTCACGGCAGTGATGGCTTTGGCACGGCTTCCAGTTTGCGATCGCTGTGGCACACCATGCCAACCTGCTCCTATCTCCGACAAACATCAAACCAGCCGCTAATAGCTGTAAGAGCTGGACGTTCGTGTGTTTTTTTTTTCTTCACTCACATTTTAATTCCCTTTTCAAGAATTATATTTAATACCCGACTCAGCTTTCCTCCCACAGTCCGAAAACATACGAAAGAGGCTCTAAATTGCCAGCGGTGTGTGATTGTGCAGCTGAGTGTGAGTATGCATGTGCCCTGTAATAGAATGGTAACTTTCCCAGGATACCCATCTACCCTGTGCCCTTTGCTGCATGGAATAGGCTCCTGACCACTGCTACAAGCCCGTCCAGGATGAATGGTACCTGTAGGAAGACTAATGTATTTTTTTACCTTGCTTGCTCTTCTCACCTCTCCCCCCAACAAACATCTATGACACCATGCACCTATTATCGTGTTAATACACATTTATAATTAACAGACTTACTGCTTGTTTGCCTGCACTCTACTATAATTTGTGTAAAAAAAAAAACATTGTTAAACTGCAGACCACTCGTAACCTTCCAATAATCCAAGGCTTTTCTTCAGAGTCGTGTTTTGGAGCCTAATAATGTGCAGGGTTTTCATCCAGGCATGTGACAGGACTGGTAACTGATCATATTAAAATCTGGCTATAGATGCCACAGGCCTGTCACTCCAGATCTGGCCCTGCTTGCAAATGTGTTCATCTCCCCAGAATGAAGGAGCACTGACAGGGGCCTACTGTCCCCAGAACTGTCGGCCGACATCTCACGGCCTTTAATGAAACATGAATCTCTGTCAGAATTTCCAGCCTCCTCTGTAGCCCACGGAGGCCTACGACCTGTTTATATTCTGCAGGCGAGCCCTGCAAGGTCTATAGAGTCAGTTATTTCGCTGCCTAATTATAAGTTGTTAATTATGCAAGTGTGCTTACAGACAGGCAGTCATGCCATTCGTTTTAATGCATAATTTACACCAGTGCATAACCAATTAGCAACAAACATAGTTTTTGGCTATATTTTGTTTGTGAGCTAGGATTTGACAGTACATTTCTTTAGTGTGCACATTTAGTAAAATCGTTTGGTAGGTCAAGTACTATGTTTGGGTATGTTTTTGTCAGGCTAAATAATAGAGAGCTAAATAAATGAATATGTTTATGCTCCTACAGCTGTTATTTCAGTGATTCTTTTCCCAAATGTCTATCTGTGTGGATATGTGGCCCCAGAGTGACTCCATACTCCCCAGAATAGGCAACTATGTACTAGATGAATATTTATGGATGTTAATGGACACATTCACTGTAATCTCTATCCATCCATTTTCTGCACCCGTTTGTCTGATCCAGGGTCACAGGGAGACAGAGCTTATCCCAGAAGCTATGGGCACAAGGAAGGGAACAACCCAGGATGGGGCACCAACCCATCGCAGAGCACACTCACACACCATTCACGCATGTAGAGAATTTAACAAACCCAAGTTACATTAGCATGTTTTATGGAGTGCGGGAGGAAACAGAATGGCAAAAAAACAATCATGCAAACTCAACACACATCGAACTAGGGGCAGACACTCAAACCCAGGTCCCATAGGTGTGAGGTGACAGCACTATCCGCAACAACCAAGAATAAAAAGATTACTAAATCCTTGACATAAACATTTGGGAATTAGCATGTAAAAATACATTTTTCCTGTGGTGACTACAAAGTTCAGTTCTGTCACATACCTAACTCTACATGAGGTTAGTGGTACTTACATGTCAGAGTGTTTACCCTGAGATGTAGCACAAATAGCAATCAGTAACTGGAAATAAAATACTTAGTTATTTAGCAATACATTTTTAATAAAAAATTAAACACATTTTAAATTAATCTCATTTATAGTTCACAACAGACTGGGCGTAAAGGTGCCTCAAATTAATTAAGCCCATAAGCAACAATTCATAATGCTTTTTCATTTTTGTTTTGGAGGGAGTGAGTGCTTGAGTATCACCCCACAGGGACGTCCTGCGGATTATAATATATGACTGGTCTCCTTTGGTGGTGACATTAATCACACACACGCACATACACACTGACACGCAGCTCTGCACTGTCCCGCCTTTTTGCTTACCACAGAAACCACAGCTCTGGGAAAGGGGGTAAATGAAAACTGTCTCAGTCTGACTTCACTAGAACACAGAACAGGCTGTCCAGCTAGGCTCAGTTTGTCCTTATACTGTACATTGTATGTCATTGACTTTGTCCTTGAATTTCATCCAATTCTTACCTCTTTTGTTTCTAAACAAGGATTTCATTAAAAACACGACACAGAAAGACAAAACTGCATAGAGCTTCTTTGCCAAAGTTTACTAAGAAAAATCTACCTATTTTCTCCTCGATTTTGTTCCATTTTAGGTTGGCAAATCACAATAGCCCTTTATCCTCATGCCTCCAAGGTTATGGCTTTGATTCCCGTTCTCAACTCTGTGTGGGCTCCCTGTGCTTCTGTAGAGTTTATCCCACAAAGTACAGCAAACTAGTTAGAGGGGGGTGTGTGGTTCAATGTGCGACGCCTCTGTTGCTGTGATCAGAAGGTTGTCAGTTCAAATTCCATCCTCAGCAAAATAATAAAATCTCCACTGGGCCTGTACTGGGTGCCATGCCAGAGGTACCAGATAAATGTCTGATCAGTTCAGAGAAAGAACCAATCAGACTGTAGAGCATGTGGGTCCAAACTATGGGTTGATATTTGTGCCACTAGAAACTAAATATGAATTTTGAAAATTTGAATCTGCAGTTAAAAACTGAATCTGAATTTAATAGTATGAATTTGAATTCCAATAACTTGAAACAGCATTTATCCTACCTCGAAAGTTTTCAGGTCGCAAATTCAATTTCAATCTATTGTTACACACATCTGGGTCCTTGAGGAAAAGTAATCGACCGCAGATTCACAAATCACAACACAACTCATATTTACGGCAGTTCTGCAGGTCAAGGTAAAGAGGAGGCGTGTGCCTGGATGTCAGAAAAACAAATGCTGGATTCGGATTGGTTTTTCACTACCTTATGATATATATGAGAACAAGCTTCATATAAACAAGCAATAGCATAAACATTATACCATACGGTTAGTATATGGTGGTATATGTGATTATATGTATGTAAATGTGTTACATAATGTCAATATGAAATAATAAATAAAATTATGTCCACGCAATGACATTTTTGTAGTGTTCTTGACTCTTTTCCTTTCTTAAACACCAACATTACAGTGTGTTTTGGTAATAAAATTTGCCTATTACTGATTACATAAAACATAATATTTTTGTGGAGAAAAAACACTGAATATGAAATATTAAGCAAATGTGTTTACATCCGAGATACACTCAAAATGGTGAATGGGGGCATGTTAGACATTGCAGACACGTGACTGACAAATACCGATGCAAAATTTACTGCTGAAGGAAGGAATTTGCAAAAGTTGAAGGCTGGGTATTTAGAAAAACACAACTAGACATTGTTACGTCCAGCGCCGTCCGCTCCTCCTGTGTGCCATGCCCACCTCGTTTACGTCCTGTGATTGCCTATTGTTTCCACCTGTGTGGCGTTGCCACTCGCCTGTCCTGTGCTTGTTTGATGTATTTAGGTCTGCGTCTGCGTCTCTTCCGGCGAACGCGGCATTAACGTTGTTTGATGTCATGGTGTTGTGGAATAAACCTCCGTGTACCCTCAATCCTGTCTGGATCTCACTCCCTTCGCCGCCCTGCACATGGTCATGCCACCATTATGTTGAGGAACCAAACTGTAAAAGAGGTGATTGATAAACATCACCTATTGGTGTGGATCAAGGGTGAAAACAACGATGGTGAATGGTTGAAGAAATGTTGATGCTGTGACGAGATATTGTTACACGATAAGAAAATGAATAAAAATTAGTGCAAAACAGTATTGGACACACTCCTGCAGGGTGTTCAGCCTTGGCTGTAACCTCACTGTGGCAATAAAGGCTGAATCAGTGTTGCCAACTATTTTCTGCTCGGAAAGTCGCCAAATGTTACTAGATGACATCATGCGTATATTTGCATATTGATGACATAAATAGGCCTATGTCGTATTTGCATTCTGCGTGTTTTCTCTAATCCTTCCACACGTGTCCAGTATAAAACTGTTATCAATTACGTTACATATTTTCTGTCAGACAACCGGGAAAGCAAGACCTCGCGCTTACAGGACAGTACTGGCAGCATTTGGAAAGTTGCTAAGGTTTGTCCAAAAGTCGCTAGATTTGTCGCTATGCGTTTTTTTGAAAAGTGGGTCTGAAAAGTCGCTAGATCTAGCGACAAGGTCGCTAAATTGGCAACACTGGCCAAATCTGAACATCCACACAAGTGGCTCCTAGCTGTTTCCTGATTGGCAGGGAAGAAAAAATCACAACTATGTTCTATGCCTCTGGTCTGTTGCACGTCTACAGCCTTTTCTGTGTAATGTGTAGTGATGGCCGATTCGAGAACGAATAGTTCATTTTAACTTGTTTTTTTAGTGAATGGGTTGAATGGATTCGTAAGTCTGAATGAATCGGTTTTTAAAATTTATTTTAAAACGTTTTTAAAAGTGATCTTTGGCTATTCAACATCCAAAAGCATCCCCCGCGATTTTGGATATATTTTTCATGTTCGCTTGTCTCTTATCAGTTTTAGGTTTATTCTAATATGTTCGTCACTTTTGCGTTTGTAGACTTTCGTCTAGTGCTGAGAATATGGAGTTAATTTTGTGCCAAAAGTATTAATCAAAATTTTGAAAACCGAAAGCAAATCATTAAGTATCAGAATGAAAATATGTTTTCCAAATACCAAAAAAGTCAAACAATTTTTTTTTCATTCTTCTCAAATTTGTTATGCTCCTGGAATGTTTTTCTTTGCTTTTGAATATTTTTTTTTGCTTCTAGATTTTTAATTTTTTTTGCTTTTGGAATGCTTTTTTGCTTCTGACTTTTTTGTTTCGGTACGGTTTTAACGGGTGGGCGGGCCGCAGCAGCTTACACGTCTAAGGACAGGTGGAATTTTGAGTGAACACGCCTTTAACCATCTGAGCACGCCCACTCCATGACGCTTCAGGGCATCGCAACATGGCGGGAAGCTCCGGAGCCAGTCTACAGCATGGAATAATATCTTTGTAGTTCTATAATATGTGGGGGCACAGATGCTATGCTGATGTGTCCTAAACAGGTTGAACTTTTGATCAGGACAGAAATCACATGTCTTTCCAGAAATGATAAGAAAAACATAATTAATGCCAAATACGAAAACAATTATATAACCAAACATGCAGTTGAACCTGGTTATAACCCTGGCACCATCAGATCATTTGGGGTCGGCACGTAGGCTGTAAAGAAAGACAGAGAAGACATGCTAGGGTCCCAGTAGGAATTGGTTCCAAAAGAACATAGAAGTTAACTTGACCTGGTCAGCAGCCAGACTGTCACATATAGTCTAGCCTGACCTGACCAGTGCCCGGACTTTGGGACTTGGGAATCAAAAACAGCTGACGAAGGAGTTGAGGGATGCCAGCTAGTGAGGGGGGCTCAGCCCTAAATGGCCTATAAAAGGGACTCGAAAATTGACTATGATTTGAGCTTCTGATGTACATGCGAACTGTGTGTCTGAAAGTTGCTCCCTGTCCAGCTGGCAGTAAATAAAATCTGCAGACTTTGCAACTCCTCCTGAGACTCCAAGAGTGATCTCTTCTCATAAACAGACCCGGTGGAGTTAGGTAGATTTTCGACTCCAACAAATACTATACTTTTATTAGGAATCGGTGTATGCAACACATACTTCATGTTCATAAAATGTGACCAACCCATCCAGTTCAGTAACTTTCGCTATTCCACCAACGCGCTGACCAGAGAAGTTTCTAGCTAAAACTTCTAGCTTCCAGCTTAAGTTTGCCTTGATCAGCGGAACCTGGGAGACAACGCGCATTTTCAGAATAACTTTCTCTCTAACAGTTATTAATTAGTACGCTGTATCCATATTACATGCCATTGGGGCAGCACACTAGAGCTTAATGCCAATGTATTAAATGTGACGAAACACGTAATCAAGCGATTCAGCTGCGGTACATTTGCTTTGTCCCACGGTGCACTGCCTTAATCACACTTTACAACTTTGAACTCTATCTTCACAGCAGCTATTGACTACTACAAATCTCTGCCCCCTTGCCATTGTTACAGGGTTTGAACCGAATCATATAATAGCTATTGGCATGACTATATACTTCAGAGATATTAAATTTTTACAGACGTAAATGGTTTATATGATATGAAATATGAATATAATCATTTCTGGGTTCTCTTACTGATAGCATTGGGTTTCTGGGTAAAAGCACCGATTTCAATCTCTGACAAAAAAAATTAAATGCGCAGTAAATACAATAAAAGGAAAAAAGAAAACATTTTTAATTTGTAATTCTTTTTGTTTGTAAGAATTAATTAATGTAAGAAGATTATTATTTTCAGGATAAAATTAGGTTGGGCTTGTATGTTTCTCCAGGTAAATCTATTATTTAAGTTCAGCTTTTTCCCCACTGAGAAGGATAGTAAAAATATAATTAATTTCCAGAACAGCTTATAGATTTATTTATGTTAATGACTGGCAGTTGCATTCAATAAATGATTTGATGAATCTTGGCATATTTTTATCAGAATACACACTGATAAACTTAAATATCATACCAGTGCATCACATATTGCATTAATGTAAAATAGTACTATTTTGACAGTACAGTGGCCAAAACCTTAAGTGCAAGCCTTAGCGAGGTATGTGAATCATTATTGTCCAGTAAAAGTGCCCCTGAAATGTTCTGGAACAGAGATGGGGGGGGGAGAAACCTAATCATGCTTAATATTAGCTACCATTGCCAAGTGATATTTGTCACTATGTCCTGGTGGGATGTCCCACTGTGGAAAGAATGGTACCAAGGTTAGTGGAAGTTTACATTACAGCTGCATTAGAGAACATAGTGGGTGGTGGAGTGGCACACGTCTGGGGTCTGGGTTCGAGTCTCTGCTGTGGCTCCATGTGTGTGGAGTTTGCTTGTTCTCCCCACGTCATTGTGTGGTTTCCTCTGGGTACTCCGGTTTCCCCCCACAGTCCAGAAACACATTAAGGTGAACTTGCAAAAGTGCCCACGGTGTGCCCTGTGAGTGTGCCCTGTGAAGGGTCGGCGCCCCATCCTGGGTTGTTCCTTGCCTTGTGCCAGTAGCCTCTGGGATAGGCTCTAGCCTCCCTGCAACCCTAAATAGGATAAGCAGTTACAGGAAATTGATAGATGGATGGAGAATGAAAGGTTTGAGAAGGAAAAACACTAAATGTGAAACAACCATGCCAAACTGCATATGTGTGCTTCATTATGCTATAGTAAGGCTTTGTGTTACATGCCTAATGAGTTGCTTTAAATTACTGATTATATACCAGTGCGCACAAAGATTGAAGCTAAATAAATTCAGTGGTATTAAACTCTGAAACCCCTGTTGGGCAAAAGAAGATGAAACAGAGTTTTCCGGGAAATTAAAGGGACTCAAGTTACTTGGCAAATGTAGCAAATCATCACAGCCCAATGTGATTCTTAAAAGCAGCTGCCAGAGAGGAAGTAACTTTCAGGTTGTGTGTCATTCACATTCTCGGAAGTAATTACACCTACTATTTATTTATTTGTATCCTATCATGGGGCTAATAATTACATGCTCCTTTATTAAAAAGTACAAAAAAGTACAAAGGTCTTTAAAACACCACTGTATTACTTATTTCAGCTCAGAGCACTATTTTGCCCCAAATAAGCCTATTTGCACTATCCCAAATACCACTGGGTCGCCCAGTGGGCTTAAATCGATGCCTTGTATCTGCCCCGTCGTGATGCAGTAGAGCTGCAGCAGACGGCTACAATGTGGATCTCTGCTGCCCCCTTCAGGTCACATGCGTCAGGAAGCCCGGGGAATTTAGGAGAACGTGAAATATACTGTACATGATACACCCTCGCATTATCTAAACTAAACCTTTTCAAAATAATCACTGTGATTACCAGTGATTAACTGTGATATGAATGCAAAACACATAAATGCTGTTTTTCTTATTGTTTAAACCTAAATGTTAAGCGTTTGGAAGGAAGCATTGCTCATTCTATTCATACAGCCACGGAACAAAAGCGTTATGCTTGTTCCAGGGACAAATCGAGAATATAATACAACATCGCTGTAAAACGAGCTACCGTTTCCAGCAGCAACCACTTGTTAACCTGAAATAATTTTCCGTCTTCGGTGTTGGTAATTTATATTTATGTGTGAAAGACTATTTTAGTTTAAAACATATGTTTTTTAAAAATTAAAACAAGTTGAATCGTGCACCACATTTAATAAATGTGTTTAGCCGGCGTGTCTTGCAATAAAGGGGATGTTCAAAAATAGCAACAATGGTTTGGGGAAATAAAAAAATAAACAAACAAATGAATAAATGGATGGATGGATGAGGTCCTTGAGTTGCATCCAAGTTTTCGTTAATAAAGAAGTTTAGTTAGCATCACCTAAAACCTATTATAGTTTTTATCAGAGTTATCAACGTAATTGATAACAAAACCTATTAAAAACCATTAGACTTTTATGCGTCCAGTGACGGTGGTTTTTGAATAGCACATTAATTACAACAACATTTTTCAAGAAATACAATTGCAACATAAACTTGATTATGCCATAATGCCTTTCATTGACAACAAAAACAATTCATCTGTAAAAACAGAATCTACAAATAGCTTAAAAAAGGAGCAATTTCCGCATTTTTAAACGACATATAGACGCTGCTGGAGTCTCATTCCTCGTTTTAAGTTTTCCACTAGAATGACGTATATCTAACTCAACTTTTCATTTGCATTAAGAAAGGACATAGAAAGTCTGCACAAAAATGATAATAAACTTGAATGCAAGTTAAAACTTTATATGAGATCATACATTTGCCAGCATTTTTTAGCTGTCAGTAAATTATGTATGGAAAAATATTAAGGGAAATTTGTTTGACTCTATAAAGTTTATCAGTTAGCTTTGAGGGTAATATAGGGTACACAAATCATGTCACACCGTGGCTTCTGGGACAGCTGCAAGAGCAGATAAACCTGAAGCTGGAAAAGGTGTTTTGGTAATAGGATTGCCCGAGGCTGGAGATTTAAAGCGGGCGAACAGCATCAGGAAGTCGCCAATCGCCCCTGGTCCTCCTCCTGACTCTCGAGTCTGCCTTGGTACGTGTGCTAGCGGGAAACTCAGTGCCTAAAAGCAGTTTTGTACATGCTTGTTTGGTAACTGAGAAATAAGTCCAGGTGTATTGTTGGAGTGCTACACACCAGCGGACAGACCGCGGTTTACCCGGAGCCAAGAGCTTCTTTTCTTATGCCAACTATGCGGATAAACAGCAGGTAGCGTTGTGGTTAAGGACTTTCACTTGTTGTTGGCCCCACTCTAGGGGATGGACCCCTACTGTTACAAGGGCATAAGTTTGGGTTGAGCATGGGGGGGGGGGGGGTTCCCACCCATTTCAGTGGTCCGGGGAGTAGTACTGGCCGGTTTTGATTATGTGGGGGTTATGTCAACCGTGGGTAATTAAGATGGGGATGGACCGCTACGGTTACAAGAGCATAAGTTTGGGTTGAGCATTGGGGGGTTTTCCCACCCATTTCAGTGGTCCAGGGGGTAGTACTGGCCGGTTTTGATTATGGAGGGGTTATGTTGCCCGTGGGTGATTAAGATGAATTGGTTAATTATTGTAAATAACGGCACCTCAGGCACTTATGGGCGTCTGTATATTTATATATATTTATTACTGTTCAATTTCTCATTAATGTGATTATCTAATCAACCAATCACATAGCAGTTGCTTCAATGCATTTAGGGGTGTGGTCCTGGTCAAGACAATCTCCTGA
>JABFDZ020000118.1:5397322-5413398 GCA_019775955.2 Pollimyrus isidori
CTCCCTTCCTGAAAGAGCAAAATAGAAGCTCCTTGTGTTGACTCCATCTATCACACCCACCGAAGTGTTACAATATAAATAAGTATTAAGTCAGGGGTTCCTTACGGCATGCTTCACATTTCATGAATGGACAGGTCAGCATCATCGTAAGTGCTCTTCAAATAGCCGTGGTTTGACGCGGCACTTATAAAATATACTACTTTTACTTATTTTCACACAAGACTTAATTGAACCAAAATCGATAACCTAAAGGCTGTGAAAGGCTGTATTGTTCTTTACATATTTCTCATTATTCTAACAAAAACATAAACAATATAGAAAAACGATTGGATGAACTTATTTACATAAAGTAACCCTATATTTTTAAAACAATGATATTGACTCCTACTGTCATCCTTACAAGGACACATGCATGATTTGAATCATCCTTTTAAATATGATTAACATTTTCGTAATTGTGTGATTGCTATTTTCTATACAGGTATTTTATAACATGTTCTCTGATATATTCTTTGATATAGAGTATTACCTGTGAAATTGTCCTGGATGGAAGTTGGATGGATGGATGCAAAATAGGATGTCTTGAATAAACACCATGGAGATAACAGGATATTTATCAGACAGACACAACCTAAAGCTTTTGTCAAAATCTTTGGACAGGCAGGAAAAGTTAGGTAAACCAAACAATCATGGATGGGACTCACTTTGTAATATATCGATATTGTATTGTATTGTTGATCTTTGACTGTGCATATATCTGTGCTTTTTTCCCCCTTGTAAAATGTGAAATTGAACTTTTTTACACCAGAAAGATGCCATCTTTTATTTTGTAGGTATTGTTCGTGGCATTTAAATACTGTCCAGATGATAAACGCTCTCAAGAGTCATTGGCTGGGGCCTTTGGAAAGATGCACAGCAGCATGAAAGTCTGGAATGAAGAAGAGGGATCAGAAGCAAAATCAATAATCAAACAAAAAATGAAGTGAAGTCTCACAAGGCGAGCAAGACAGATCTGTACCAGTCTTCAATGTGGGCCATTGGCATTTTATTGTCAGCATAAATACACTGAAAATAATCAGTGCAAGTAAGAAGCTACCTGTCGGATCTCTTAGCCTTCAGTTGGCATTGTCAGAAACAATCACCGTGTCGCTGAGTTTGAGAATCCCCACTTAGCATATCGGACTAAATCTTAAAACCAGCCTTTCATTAAAGCCATTAGCCAGCCTTCAGTTCCTGGTCCTCGGAAGTTATAAAAGTGTGGTTTTGTACCGTAGTGGCCTTAAGGGTGGCGGCACCTTAAAAGGATGAGCCGTGAAAAAAAACAGCACAAATGCACTTCCAGACTCGACTGGGAACATATCCTCACTGTAATTAATGGGAAGACACAACACAATCATCCATTTTGGCCAGCAGGTATTGATCAGAATGAAAAATGTAATCACGCACAGCGAATGACATCATATGGTTTAGGCATATCAGAGTTACTGCAGCAATGCATGCGATGATCCCATGGTACATACGCTTGTTGCGCATATGCATGCATGTGCACACCTGTCAACTTGCATGCATGTAAAACATGCAGCTGTAGTAAAATACACATGTCAGGACTGCCTTTTCAGTGTGTGACATAAAGGTATAGTATGTAATGAGCTGAAAGAGACCTATGAAGTTGCAAGTGAAAACATGAGTTAAAAGTGTGCCAAACTCCACGTTTTATAAGTAAATATACCTCAAATATATCTTAGTTCCTGAAATGTAAATGTGTCAGTTTTTGCAACATTCTATCCAGCTGTCCATCTGAATACAGGATTACGCAAGTGTAACGATCCGTAGGCGTGCAGGGCGGACAGACAGGCAACAAGGCAGGATCGGGGGAAAGCAGGGTTTATTTCTGGGATCGCACATTCACGGACAAGCAACATCAATGCTGCGTCTGCCGGAGAGACGCAGACGCAGACCTAAATACACACAAGACGGATCACAGGACGGGCGTGCAGCAACGCCTACACAGGTGGATTACATCGGGGAATCACAACCGGGAACGAGGTGGGTGTGGCGATACACAGGGCTGGAACGGGACGGACGACGCGGGACGTAACAGCAAGTAACTTTATTTATTTTTTTTAATCTAATGTGGAGGGAGGGGGGGTTCCTTGAATATATTTGCATAAATCATATAATTATGCAGACGTTTTATAAATAAATTATCCATTTCCACGAACCTCCACTGCATTAAAGAATCGTAAAGTCTGACTAAAGACTTAATAATAAAGTTTTATACAGGATTAGAGGACATAGAATAAGAATTTCTATTATTAGATGGATTTCTCTACTTTTATATGGTATGAAATTTTAATATATAGTCACACATTCTCTATATTATATTTATAAAATGTCTCGTTAATGTTTCAGGTGATTTAGTCTTTATAGTTAGCCATATATTTGGTCTTGTATCCTGTTGTTTCCTTCACTTCTCTATTTTTAGTAAAGGCATCAGGGTGACAGTGCTCCACAGCTTGTCCAAGCAGGCATCAGTAGAGAATAGCACTCAGTCATGTGGCGCTCACACACACAGACACGCACGCCGCGGCCGATTTAAAGTCACCAGACCCGTTTGTTTTTGAGTGACGGGAGAAAAGCCAGAGCATCAGGGCCAAAATCTTGAACACCCACTAGCCTGAGACAAGAACTGAAAGTGCAATTCAAGGGTTCGGCGAGGCAGCCAAGGCTTCATCTAAACATCTACTCGACATTTACGTTGTATCAAAACATCTTCGATCACCCTTAGCAGCTGGTTAGAACGTCATGGGCACCAGCAGGACATGGGCCTATACAGCCACCCAGTGTAGCGAAGCTGAGCACTGGTTCCTGATCCTGTCACTGGGTACCATGGTAATGAGGATCAATGTGACACTTGGGGGTGGGATCAATGCTCCGCAGAGGAGCCGCGATCAATCTGCCTACCGCTTCCTTCCCTCTTGACAGTTAGCAGCTTTGAGTACGTCGAAGCTAATCAGGGTTAAGTCATCAAGAATCCCAAAAGACAAGTTATCGCTTTCAGCGTGGCACGCAAGCAGTACTGAGGAAGAATCAGGATATACCTTTAAACATTGGCTTTGGTGTCAACTCCACTATGATTCTGTGTCAGGCTGCCACCTGTAATTTATGAAATGTCATTAATATTAGGAAAAACATAATCCATCCATCCGTCCATCTGTTTTCCAGCTGCTTACTCTCTACCAGGTTATAAGGAAGCTTGTCTCAGGTATCACAGGGGGCAATGCTACCGGCAAACTCATTGTCACCGATTAACCTAACTGCAGGTGTTTGGACTGCAGGAAGAAAGCAGAGGACCTTTGGGAAACCCACGCAAACGCAGGGGAATCCTGCAAATCTGCACACATGCAGAGTTCCTGTGTCAGTTACAAATAAAGTTAAACCAAATGGAAGACGAAAAGCTTTTGGTCAATAGAATTCATTTTCTCTTACCGTGTGAAAGAAATTGGAAATGAAACCAAAACTGATATTTCCTCATGTTTAATACTAAGATTAAGATGAACTTTATTGATCCCAGGGGGAAGTTCTGAAGCATTCAGCAGCAAGTACATGGTGTTCAGATGAACACACCCAGCTGTGGAAAAAAGAGACCACAGCACACTTTTTTGTTTCATGCATTTCTTAATTTATGGCTTTTTCTCATTAATGAAGGGCTTCTTCCTTCCTTTATGGGACTTCAGTCCTACTTCTAGGAGCCTGATATGAACTGTCCTAGCAGTGCACTTCACACCTGCACTTAATGTTTCCCATTCTTTTTAAAGGTCACTTGATGTCATCCTGTGATACCTGAGAGACTGTCAGATAAATTGATGGTCATCTCTGGCATTAGAAAGTCACTTCTGCCCATTACCTGACTGGTTACCGGTCATTCCCAGTGTCTCCTGCTTCACTTTGCTCTTGTGTACTGACTGCTGTCTTAGAAACTTTGAACCTAGATTTCAAAATGAAGATTTAAAAAAAATATATAGAGAGTGGTCTCTTTAGTACAAAACAGACAAATACAGTTCAAAAAGGGCAAATACAGTAAGTGAATATGGTGCAAACAAATGAAAAAAGTGCACAAATAGAATATGATGAAAAGAAATTTTATTGGTATTTTAATCTTGATGAATTGCAGTGGATTTGAGCATTTTGATAGTACAAACCTAGAGGCTAAAAGCATCAGTATAGATCAGAGGTAGCAGAGCATGTGATAGACTGGGTCTGTTTTCCTTGTTTTCCAAGGGCAATTCAGTGGTAATCAACACAGCAGAAAGGTGGCCAGACATCTGCAGATTCAAACCCCAAAATGAGGGCAGCTGTGGGGTCCATTAACCAGCAGCTCCACTGGAAATCAGCCACAGAAAAAAAGCTTTTTGAGTCTTTGAGACTTTGCCTTTTCATGTGCATTATAGAGGAGCAGAATTAAAATAAGCATATTGTCAGTCGGCATTATGGGACTATAACAATGTGAGGATTACAGTCTCACCACAGCAGGTTCACAAATCCTGCTTCAACACACCTGTTCAAACTGTCACGCTCGGGCTGCGCGCCTCCGCGCACGCTGCGACATAATGAGACTCTTTCACAGGAAAACTCCCGCTAATTGAAAATTCTTAGCTGCAGATGTAACTGATTACCCAGGACCCTACAGTCAATGAGAAAATGCTGCCTATTCCAAGGTTAGGAAGAAGATTCCAAACTGGACACAGGAGCCGTTGCCGTAGTCTGCCTTTTCAGATGTACAGGCATTTCTGCTGGCTAATTCATCTTTTAATTATGTCTCAAACGCTTGGCGACTTACTATCAAGTACAGTGACCACCAGGAAAGAATGAACAGCTGACAAGCAACAACAAGAAGTGTGTGTTATGACCATAAAAGGATGGAATTGCCTACCAGTCACTGAATAGAGATGCGAAACAGACAGTTTGTTCCTTTAATTCAGATACTAGCTGATCCCGAGTCCCTCTTTTTTGTTATGTGCAGTTTCCTCTGATGAAGACCAAAAAACTGCTTAGTCTGGACCCTAAAAAGTGAAAACACCATTTTTTCCCCTCAGAGTGATGAAACGTGCCACAGCTAAATGCTCTGACAGCATGACTAATACAATTTCATGGTGTTGTATTTCAATATGTTTCCATTAAATGCTTGACATTTGAAACAATATCAAAACGGGGCAGTAACTCCTAGCTGTAGTCCTGGGCATTTTGGCGCTCGCAGGATAATTCGGAGCTAATCAATCACCGGGGCGTCCGTCGGGCTTCTCATTTACAGCGGAATTTAAAGATTAGTCAGCAGATCTGGACGGGAAAACAAAAGCAGGTGGAGTGTCTGAGGCAAATCTGCATCACACCGAAGGCCTTGAGCATACATTTAGTGTAGCCTGCAATGGAACACCCGTCATATCTAAGGAAACCAAGAGTAGCAGAATAGGCACCACAACAACAGAGGCCTTGAAAATTCACTAGGACCTACTTGTTGCAACTTGAGGCATTTATTGTCCAGGTCCAGGGAAGACGCACTTATTGCTGAATGTGTCTCCGCTGTTTTGGCCATGGTGCTGAGTTTTTATAATGTGTTGACTGCTGCATTGTTGCCTTACACTAGCAGTGTTGCTGAACAGCGAGCAAACGCTTCGCTGTGACACCTCGTCCGCCCCAAACATGGTTTGCGACCTGCAAAGCATGAAGGGGAGCGGCTTCCCCGTTCTCGGGGCTGGCGGTGCCGTCTCCAGCGGCTTTGCCCAGAGGGCTTCTCCTGTGATGACTAGCAGGCTTTTGTGATACAGAGAGTGGGAGGAGACTTTGGGGAATAGCTAACATCCACAAAAGCCCTGAGCCATCAAGGAGAATGAGGTGTGCAATTTTTCTGTGTGACTTTATATTCCCAATAGGAGCTCAGCTCCTATCTTAATGAAGCCTCCAAAGCAATTAACAAGTATTTTTGAGCCAAAATCAGGCTGCAAATGTGTTGCCCAAACAATACAAATATATAATCTTTCTAGTAATGGACTTTGGAATGAAGAATTATTTCTTGGCTAGTGGGAAAATGATTCAGAGAGAGCCAATCAGATTGTAGGGAGGTGAGTCCAATCCACTGGAGAAGGCAGGACCAAAACATCTGATTGGCTGGCTCTGCCACTTTTAGCTGCCTGGATGCACCTCCTCGACAATCTGATTGGTTATCTCTCTGAACCAATCATTTTTTGTGCTGCCCTCAGAACATTTTTGTGGAAGTAAAACTCCCATGAGCTATTTTGTCACACAATAGCGGCCTGTGATCCAGTAGCAAGATCCAAGAGACCGATTTCTGTGGCGTTCTGTGCGGAAGTTCATGTGACGGGTGCTTGCGGCGCCACACCCCTTAAAGGCGGAGTGTGTCTGCGGCTTATACTTACTGATATATGGCACGTTGTGTAACAGCCTATTCAGTCATCAGCCGAGCCAGAGATCTCTCTCCCAGGAAAACTTTCTTTCTCTTTTCTTCTACACTTTCTCCGTTTAATGGGGTTATTGATGTGCAAATTATCCGTCACGGCTCTTGTATCGTCCTGAGTGATGGACACGGTGCTTTATAGTAAAGAAATAAATAAATGGGTGCAGAAATGGACTATACTGAGGAAGTCAGATTTTGCAGGCATACAATTTTATTTCTCTTTTTCTCTCCAATGAGCCTGCTTGACAATTCAGCTTCAAAAAGCAGAGCTTTTTGCCTCCCCCCCGTAGAACACCTAGAAACACTCCTGGATATTAGTTTTATGGGTTTGTGGCTGTAAAGTAGTTTTGGACATAAGGGTGGCTGAGGGCTGTGTTTCCTGCTACTCCCCTGCTCCTTACTCAGCAGTGTCGCTGGTGAGGATTCATTGTTCCTCACAGTATTCACAAGTCCAAAGCGAGCGGCGCCGCTCCCACACGAGATATCAGATATATTAGTGCCTTGCTGTCTGCTCTCCCTCTCTGGTCTGTATCCTGGCCTCCCCTTGTTCAATAAACTCTGGCTTCAATGTATTTGCGTTCAGAAAATGGAACAACACTGCCCCCTGTTGACAAGTTTTACAGCAGAATTCACCTTGGAACTACTGAGTGGCGGAACAAACCTACAGATGCAGCTGGTAGATTTCATTGGTAAATGTGGATTTTAGAAAGAAGCACTGCGTGATATATTTGTGTGTGTGTGTGTGTGTGTGTGTGTGTGTGTGTGTGCATGTCTTGCAATAGACTGGCATTCCACCGAGGGTTCACCCCACCCTTATGCCCTGTGCTTCTAGACCCCCTTCTGTAGATCCAGACCCCCACCCTCCCCCACTAACCCTGACCGGGATAAATGGTAAGAAGATGATGGATGAATCAATATATCACTAAATAAACGTGAGGATTGATAGGTGGATGGAACACATATGCACAATCATAAATAATACATAAAATATCGAGTCAAAAACAAACATATATGTTCACAGTGATAAATAGTAATATTGACATATTACTAGTAAATACTTATTAATTGGTAACAGCAATAAAAGACCACCCATCATTGCACCTTGCCCCCCATGCTGCAGGCCCGCCACTACCTTAAACTGGATAAAAGATGGAGGGATGGATAGATTCTCTGTTTTGCTTATGTGTATATATCACTAAATATGGTTTCTCTGTCAAGCTGTGTTGGCTGAGTCACTTAGTTGTCCTTGCCTCCCCATCAGCTGCACTGTGGATGCACCAGCTCAAATCTCTCCTGGACCACTCGCTCGGTACATTCACCCACATGCCTGCCAGGGAGCTTTGGAGTGGGTAATACAGACATTAATCCTCACTAAAAGATCTGAATATGGCTCTGTCACTCCTGCCTGAGCCTGAAGTGAAATAACTGGCATGATTTTATGGCATGTCCTTGCATTGTCACGTTAGTCATCTACCAAGCTGATGACAATATGTGGAATTCGAAGAATCTTTTTGTTTTTATGGCTAAGGTATTTGTTAAATGAATAATAGGGGTGTAATTTCCAAGATGGCGCATCAGAGCCTCGTGAGGATTACCATGGGATATTCCTCTTTCCCCAAAGGCACGTGGATTAGGAGAGTTGGCCTCTAAACTGCCCTCTTTGTGGCTACAAGTGCATGAGCGTCTCGCAAGTTTCCTGGAATAAGCTCCAGCAGATCCTCAGGGCAACAGGTTTTGCTTATTCGATCTGTCTATGACCTGTGCATAAGCAACACTCAGCATATGCATGTCCACATCCATACGTGCTCTGATTTACATATGTAAATACTGATTTATTTATTTGTTCAACACTTTGCACCACCACCTGTCACATTATTGCCAATTCCACACTATTTTTGGATATTTCTGATTACTGCTTAATGCTTTTTCTCTTTATACGTATGTGGCCTGTTTCTCAGTTTTGGAGCTCAGCAACCAAGCTTTTCACTACAGTATAGCTGTGTTTGTGACAAATAAAACTTTGATTTATTGCTTGATTGATGCTTTCAACTACCACTGTGAAACCAAGAAGTTTTTTTCAACTTTAAATCAGAGAACACCAGAAAATATCTTCATTAATGTATCTGGAACCTTCTTCTCACATGTAATAATTTCCCTGGTGTGATTCACCTCAGGCCAAAAAAAGTAAGAGTATTTGCTTATACCTGTCTACCCTGTTCACTCTGTCTACCCTGTCTACCTTATTTACCCTATGTACCTTGCTTACCCTGTCTACCGTTTTCCTAAGCAAATTGATGGCAGGAGCAGGCACCTCTCTGGAGAGAGGGGATCTCCTACATGTTTGCAGGCTCCAAGTCAATCTTTGCTTTTCACTACCATGTCATGTGACTAGGCTGTCGAGTCAGGTGGCAAATGAATGCGCTCGAAAATACACTGGGGTGGTAATTAGAATATCATCCAAACACACTCTGTGAGGAAATCCGTAGGCGGCGGGGGGGGGGGGGGGTCGCCTTTTCTTTGAATTTGGGTAAAAACAATATAATGCCATTAAGACCCGGAGTTATATTTTACTTGCAGTTTTTTTATGAGAATAATGGTCTTTTGATATTTAAAACTGGTGTAGGAAGTTCTCGCTAACAGCTTTTAAATTATTATATGGGGGAGGCAAGAGGCAAGAAAGAGGGGGGCAGACTGGGCCTGTAGAGCCCTGCTATCCAATAAGACCTGCTTGTTATGACCTGCAGCGCTGAGGCGTGACCCGCAAACACACTATTTAAGGAGCAGGGTGCGTGGGTATGTGTGTGTGTGAGGGGGGGGTTCAGTTGTCAATGCTCAGGGAAATTAGCTTATTTAATAGATTTTAAATGAAGCTCATGGAAGTTTTACTTGCACTAAAATTTTCTGAGGGTAGTACAAAAAATGATTGGTTCACAAAGAAAACCAATCAGATTATAGAGGAGGTAGGTCGAAGCAGGTGGGAACAACCAATCAGATGTCTTGGTCCCTCCTCCTCTAGTTGCTTGGACCCTCTACATTTTCATTGGTTATCTCTCTGAACCAATCATTTTTCATTTTGCCCTCAGAACATTTTTGTGCAAATAAAACTCCCATGAGTGTAAACAAATCACTGAAAATGGCATCAAATTTTCCACTCCTAAATTCCTAAAACCTCACACATCTGTGGTCCACCCTACAGTTGCGAAACAACATATTTGCATGCAAAGACTACCAGCAGGATTTCCTCTGAGATTTGACTAAAGGAATTTCTTGTGCCAGTTAATAGCATTTGCATTAAAAATTGCTGCCTGCACACTGTGTCTAAAACCCAAAAATATGAATAATTCTTTAATTTTCACAAATGCTTGCCTAATTTCGAGATCAGGGTGATCCTGAAGCTTACTCCTGAAAGCAGGGGGCATGGAACATTCTGGACAGGGCTCAGCGCTATTTTAGAGGGAGCACAGAGACTCGCAAAGATCACACTGTAAGGTATATTTAGAGACATGAACTCAGCTGAAAGACAAGCTTTTGGTCTGTGAGAGGAAAAGACAACCAAGCAGGATGAGGGTGATCATGTGAGGAACACAAGCACAGAGTGGGCTAGAATCACTCCCCCCCCCCCCAAGAGATGATGTCACCTAGTTACTGTACAACCCACCCCAACATGTGCAGCATACACTTACACTCTGGATTAAATATGCGATTCTACCATATTTTGTAGACACATTAATTCAAGTGACGAACTGTCTTGCTAAACTGTCACGTGAAGATAATTAAGTGAGTAATACGTCATCTCATAGACAATCCATTGAAAATTTAAACCAAACAGCATAAAATCAATAAAAAGTGAAGAACTCCACTATTAAGCCATGTTCTCAAGAGTTGTGCAGGAGTGCAGAGTGTATAGCTACCAATGAAATTTAAAAACTAAAACCCACTACATTAATGTCAACGATGGTAATGATGATTGAAGTCACAAAGATAAATAAAAGTCTTCTATCCATGTCATTTAGCCTTTTAAACAGGGGTCAATCAGAAGCCATGATTAGGAGCAGTCGATACTTTTAAATGGCAGAGATCATTAATACATACGCACTTACATACGAAAGGAGTTCTAGTTTACAGAAATTCCATTTGGAGCAGATTTCTGCTAATTCAGAGAGTCACCTGCAGCTGGTTGAACTGCAGAAACAGCAGGTGTAGCAGTCTGACTCATTAAAGTTGGTGCTTTGTGAGGTGGGTCCTACCGTAACAAAACAATACAACTCTCAGAGCGAAATGGAGGTCAGGTACGCAGCCCTGTTTGAGCTGCTGTGCTCCTTCGATTACGGAGTCACTGCATATTACATCCTGGGCCCAATTAACTTTCCCGGGGAACTACAGCACAGGCCTGCTCCTGTACCGCTCAGGGGAACACTAACATTAATCATTTTTTTCAGCAAACTCCAATTTCAAGTGGTTTCTTGTGTCTGACAATCTTTTCGATAATTGTGTACAGATCACACAAGTAGAACAATTTATTGCAATTATGGACAAGAGTCACCGTGGTTACCATCCCCTTTACATACATACAGTTGGCGTCGAATAGAAATCTGTGGATGTCAGTGTATTTACCCATAATTCCATGTGTGAATGAGCAAGGTTTTGCAAACAAAAGGTTGTGGCTTCGTACATCACCGCAAGATGACTTTTCATGCCAGGATTGGCTTTTTATGAATGCAGAACAATAGTCATTTATGTAACACAGCATTTATTCCCAGTTGTGTTCCGTCTGAAAATATTTGAGTTGTTTTGTGTATTTTGCATTGTATGT
This sequence comes from Pollimyrus isidori, assembly GCA_019775955.2. Taxonomy (NCBI): domain Eukaryota; kingdom Metazoa; phylum Chordata; class Actinopteri; order Osteoglossiformes; family Mormyridae; genus Pollimyrus; species Pollimyrus isidori. The sequence goes on from JABFDZ020000118.1 coordinate 5,408,608, forward strand.
GGTTTTTACTATTCCAAGCAGTTTTTTCATTGTCATCGCTGAAGGTCACAATCACCAGAGGCGTAAATGATAGCGGGGGGTTGTGACCCCCCCAAAAATCAAAACTGAGAAATACACCCCCCTAATAATCGTGTTTCCTCTTAAATGGGTGGAGACCTCAACCCCAACCCTCTTCCCCCCCAGTGTTCAAACCAAAGTTACGCCCTTGAGAATCACACATACATATAAACATTCAATTGTGTCTTTATGGCTATATCTGCTCTCCTTATCATTTTGTACAGCAACGGAATATTAAGAAGGTGTCATTGTCAGGGGAAAAACATATATTTCTAGAAATATCGTGAATATTTATATAATCCCCTGATTCCCATAGGTCTATTACATCATAATCTGTTTATTGCTACACTTTAATGCTCTTCTCCTGGATTAGACTGGAACCACCCCCATTGTACTGGGATAACGATTGGTCTTCACAGTCCCTACCATAAAAATGTCCATTTATAGATTGCATATTTTCATTCAATTTCCAACAGTGAGACCTAAGCTGCTTACTAAAATCTTCTCAAAATGTTTCAGTTTAAATTATAATTGAATCTGTAGCCCAAATTGAGACGTGTCCTGGTGGAGATGAAGGGGTGGCTTCTCCCAGACGCTTGTTTCACCTTTCCTACAGGATTATCTGAAAAACTGCACCTTGTATTGCGGCAAAAAGTTTTTATTTAACAGCGTGATACCTGTCATAAGCCTTTATAAGTAAAACTTTGCCACACGTCTTTAGAGACTTCTCTTTTGAAATGACATCCTTTAGAATGCATTTTGTGCCTATTGAGATATGTGCTGAGACAGATCAGCATTAAAGGGATACTTCCTGCTTCCATGGCGATTGATCACCATCTCTGTGCTCACAGGGTCTTCAGTTAATGGAGCCCACCTTCGACTAATTATATCTCTTGTGGTTTAAAAATGGTCAACTGGGCGGACAGGAGAGTGTGGTGGGTGTGATAGAGAAGAATTTTGAAAAGAGATGTGGAGGGGAATGTCTTGTAATTTGAGTTTTGTTTTGCATACTTACCTTCATTCAGAGACTGTTTCTCTATTGCAGTGTTTCCCTGCCTAGTCCTTGGGGACCCACAGATGGTCCACATTTTTACTCCCTGTCAGTGGGAGCAAAAACTGGCGACTGGAAAACACTGCATTACCATTTTAATGGTATGGGGAAAGCATTTAGGATCTGGTTAATCGCTGCTCTGCTTGGCCTCTGTCCCATCTTTTCTTCCACCTGCTACAGGTTGCATAATAGCATTTAATGTCATTAAAATATGCAAAATAAGCAGTTTGGTACTTTTGTTATGGCTCTTATTTTGCCATAAAATTCATTATTCCCTTTTTCTATTTTGAAATTAAGCTGAAATTGATTAAATCAGACCTTCAGTGTCTTGTTTCAAGAGATTTTAAAACATTTATTTTAAACCATTTGCCATACGGGCAAAGCAGAAGCCTGGGCTCATTTTTAACAGTATGTACTTTGAAGGTGTCCTGTGGGCCAGTCTTCTGTTCTAATAAAACCTCATTCAGCAGCAAAGCCTGTCACACCAAACATATGGTCATAATAAATCTTCACAGAACAAAACATTAGATGTTTGAGTGCTTATCCCCTAACATACCAATTTGTCTCCTCATCCAGCAATTCATCAAGATACATTTTTGAACAGCCGAGTGTCTTCAAGCAGATTAAAGACACTGGGAATTTTTTTTTTGTTTGTACAGTGCAGAATTTTCCTTCTGTATCTTTGGCCTTAAGTAAGAAATCGATGCTCTCGGCAAAGATAAATGCTGGGCTATGTTCAAAATGCTAGTCTAACCCAAATCACTCCATAATTGCTGTCAGGGTTGTTATGAATGAAAAGGATGACTCCTCATTAAAAAATATGATGGAACAAGAGAAGCAAGTGACAGAATTTTGGCAGGAGTTTTTAAACATGAATAAATCTTGTCATTTGATGAATTATTATGCTATTGCAGCCAGGAAACCTGGGCCTTGTACAAAGGCTGCTTGTTTTTGAAAATGTGCGGCTTTTGAATATGAACTTTTCTAGTAAGGTGCCTGGAAAAACAGTCTCAGTCAAGGAAAGGGACGACGCATGCCTGGTCTTCCAGGGAGGGGCTGGCTTTGGATCTGGCCACTTCTCGATTTAAGAGATTAAAATGAGTAGGCTGATAACTTAAGGTTCAGATTTGCTGTGCTAACAGAAAGGTCACCTAAATGCTACCCATATTATTAATTCTGCTCATGTGTCAAAACAGCATGTTAATTAAGCGGTGCCAAGAGCAAAGGGATTCTTTATAGGTTGCCTGACCTGTCTCACACGGCAACAGATAGTGTCAATGTATGCTGTATGTAATGAGAGTCGTGTCAAAAGTATCTGAATTTTTATTATTAATGTTACATTGGTATTCTTCGGGTTATTTTAGGTTGTTTCGCAGGTCATTTCCAATTCAGATTAGTTTTAAAGAAGCTTAATTTTTAATGCCTGTAATTCTGTTTTATACTATGAAAAATTTAGCATGGAGTTTAATTCTGTTTTGAAAGATACATATGTAGGAGCCAAAATGAGATGCAAAAGAAAATACAAATTTACACTCCGCACTGGGTTATTAACATGATAAATGTTAGATCATGCCATGTTTTCTACAAAATAGTTACCACCAGCATTGATGATTTGTTTGGCTGTTTTACTCTGATTACTAATGCTTAAAACAAACTGTTACACTGGAAAACATTGCCTATATTATCACAAGTACTAAAGGTGCTATTTGACATCTCCATCATCTTCACATCAATTTTCCTGGTGAGGGTCAGGATGGTGGCATATCAGGCATGTGTGACCACATCTCCCTGACTAAGGCCATGATAGGTTGTTCGCAGGGATTTCCAGATATTCTCAGACCATCTGGGAGATACAGATCCTCTAGGATGACATCACCCCTGCTGGCTCCTCTCCTTCCAAAGTAGCAGAATTTCTCAAGATGATTGTACCATATTTTCTCAGTCACGGTGTCATATGATTTCTCCAAGTCCACAAAAGCACATGCATACTGTGTTACACTCTCAGAAAAAAAAATGTGTACCTTTGTTTGTGACTGGTGCTGTACCAGTGTCATTTGTACCCTTAGCTGTAGGTAAATGTACCTTTTATGGTACAGATAAGGACTCTGAGGAACATTTCTGTACCATTGATGGTACATTAATCCTGTATGTACCTTTGGGATGTTCCTCAGAGTCCATTTCTGTACCTTAAAATGTACATTTACAAGGGTACAGACCCAGTGACAAGCAAAGGTACAGATTTTCACGCTTTGTTTGAGAGTGCACAATGTCCCCAGGAACTCAGCTGTTCATGGAAGAAGAATTGGTCTATTGTTCCATCGCCATGCTAGAATCTGTTTGTTCCTCTCGAATCCAAGGCTCAACCCATCAGGTGGAGACTCCTCTCCAGTAGCCTGGGATATGTTTTCCTTAATCAGAATAACAATCTTTACTGGCACTTGACCAAGCCTGGAAATTTGGAAAAGGCTTTAGGCAGCTTGACCCCCCATAACTGGAACATACCCTTTAATCACACTTCTCAAACATCAGGATCCCCATCTCTTTTTGCCCCCCCCAGATGTGACCAACATTACCCACCCCTTCATGTCCCTCACCTGTCTTCTCTAAGAAGGCTGGGTCCTCCACACTCCTTCTCAGTTCATAAACACGAACAGCAACCAGAGATTTCCTCAGTGCAACTCACAGTAGTATGGAGACGTTCGCTTGTCATCCAGGAAGATCTCTAGCTGCACAGCCTGAGAGAGTGCACCCCCAATGGAGAGCTTTAGCAGCAGCACCCCCACCCTGCATGGAGGTTTGGAGCTCTGTCCTGAAATCTCCTGCACTAGCTCACACTCCTTTCCCACCAGTGAGGTGACCCTCCGCATTCCCATTGCCAAACTCTAGATCCTTCCAAGTGTTTGCCAGCCATTTGACGCTGTCCCCTGGACCCTGTCTTTCACCTTGCGGATGATGGGCCCACAAGGTGGCACCACGTAACCATTTCGAGCAGAGCCTGGCTAACTATTGTGGGCGGCCCGGTCACCTGGAGCTCGCCTATGGACAATCTCCCCCCCCAGCCTGGCCACTGGGGGGTGGGGGGATGAGGGGGATGGGGTCCCGTATCTCTTTTCCTTTAGTGTTTTCAGTTTTCAGCTTATGCCCACAGACCTGTTCGCTATGGGACACATTAGCGGAAGACCAACAACACAGAGAACAAAGCTTTGCAGACCATTAAAGCACACAAACACCTCCACTGTGCTAAGGCCACAATCTCCACAGCGGATAGTAGAAATTTTACGATATTTTATAACAGCTCTCCTTGAAAGAAAAAAACGATGGTTCAATCCTGATTCCATTTAAATCTTCAATTTTTTTTCTTTTTTGTGATACATTATTTCTTTGTACTTCTTTTGATTTTTTCAAACTATGGATGGACAATGGATAAATACTAGGAAAACAAGCATTAAAGATTTGTCTGTGGTCCTTTGTTGAATAACCATAATGAAAAAAGATCAGCTACAAGTCCCTTTGCACACCCCATGCAAATTTGCCAAATGTTCACAGCTATTTCATGCAATAACAACAAGGGGATCAGGTGCTACAATGCGGGGGGGGGGGGGGGGGGGGGGGTTTTGAGGCAAGGGTTTGCAAGAAAAAGTGGGGCAAAAATGTGGTGCCCCAAAAAAATATGGAAAAAAGTT
>JABFDZ020000118.1:5415522-5430432 GCA_019775955.2 Pollimyrus isidori
CCTCCTAATCATCCCCATACACTGATTGGCTTCATCACTCTGTCTCCTCTCCACCAGTAAGCTGGTGTGTGGTGGGTATTCTGGCACACTATGGCTGCTGTCGCATCATCCAGGTGGATGCAGCACACTGGTGGTGGTTGAGGAGATCCACCCCCTTGTATGTAAGCGCTTTGAGTGCCTTGCAAAAAAGCGCTATGTAATTAATTATTATTAATCTGCTATTTCTCCCGAATATCACATAAAGCAGTAAGAACCGGTTTTCAGTTAATTTACCTGGTAAAATTAAGTTTAAATAAATTACATAAATGCTTTAATAGTGCATGTAAGTTAGTGGTTTATTTAATGTTAGTTACTGTAATGTTGTGCTGCTTTATGTGGTTAATCGTCCAGTCAGTGAAGAAAGCATGAAAGTAAGAATATCGTTGTAGTATGACTCATTTCCTGACGCGTACAATTTATATTAGGTTGGCGTTCACAGTTCAACTTCAGATATTCAGAACAAGTTCTATGTCAAACTGGTTTGTTTGACTTTCAAGACATTTGAGTTCTAGTGAGTTCGAGAACCGAGGTACCACTATATTGACATTCAACCACACATTTATGAAGTATTGATAGTTAAAGATTTTAAACTTTTAGGTGTTGCCTATTAACCCTTTTAACCTGTTTAAAGGTGTTGCCTATTAACCCTCTGGGGTCAACGGTATTGTTGGCGATGCCGAGTATCTTTCTCATGTATTTCAGTTCATGTCTCTCTAAAATCTTATTATAGAAACATAAAAAAACACGCTAACTAAATCCATAATCGGTCGTCTTTTCAAAACGTCTACTGTCAGAAGTATTAAAGTTTTTAATATTTGGTTAAATCGGCACAAAAGTAAACCAAGTCACCTTAATTTTTTACCTGGGGCGTGTTGTACCGCTCTCACCCGAAGATCGCTATTCACATTATAAATAGCTACATTAGCGCGCATTTAAATCCCATTCATTAGATGAACAACGCAGCGGTGAAACGCGATCCAGATACATCCCCTTCAGCACCATAAAATGGGGAGGCGTGGCCAGGTGTCAATGGCTTATTCATGCACAAGAAAGTTGCTACATATTCAATGAAAGGGCGTGACATGAGGTCATTTTTTCTTATTTATTTATCCAACTGAATGTTGCAACTACATCATTTAGTCACCTTCATGTAGCCAAGACTTTGCTGATCAGATATCTGGGATTAAACAAACTGCTATCATTGCTTACTATGCACTTTTACAATGTGTCTGCAATTGTTCTAAACTGCATTTTGCAATGTCTATACTTTGATGTCAAATTGCAAACTGATCATAAATCTGACATATTTACAAAGTACACTAAGAAAGATGAGTTTAATGCCAAAACAAATGTATTAGAAATCATTTATTTGCTATGAATTATGTTTATGATATTGAATGAAATGTGACCTTGCCCCAGTCAGTGAAAGTGTGTTCCCTACCCCTAGACTGCAGAGGGAAAGCAAATCGCCTTTGTTTTTGTTAAGCTCATCTGTGTGTGTGTTCCTTCTGAACCCGAAATGCTGCCAGATCACAGCTTTTAAAGTTACGGGCGTTTTCAAAGCATCGCTAGTGTCCGACGCCATGTTGTTAATACAGTTTTCCCCGGTGAACTACACATCACCTACAGTACTGTCGCGTCATTGAATTCACGATGCACGTGATTAAAGATTTTAACACCTAAGCCTCAAAATGCTCATTTGGCATTTCCTATTTTAGCTGTAAAAAGGGGCAGAAAATGGTAAAATCGATCTTTGGACGTGCGAATCAATCTTTAGGAATTATTATGAGAATCGATGTTATCGACACAGCACTAACACACACATATATATATATATATAGCTCTGGTTAGCACTGCTGCCTCATACCTCTGGGCCCTGGGTTCGAGTCTTCGCCTGGCTTCATGTGTGTGGAGTTTGCATGTTGTCTTCGTGGGGTTTCCTCCAGGCACTCTGGTTTCCCCCCCACAGTCCAAAGACATGCTGTGGCTAATTGGAATTACTTAATTGCCCATAGGTATGCATGTGTAAGTGACTGGTGTGTGGTGATTGGGGCAACACTTAAAGTTTCACAATCTCTAAAAATTGGAAGTTAGTAGCATAAGTCCCCCTTGTGCCGTCAAAACAGCTCTGACCTGTCAAGAAATCAAGTACAGATGGAATTAAGTACAATTAAAGTTACATAGGTTACAAAGGCAGTATTAAAAAGTCGGAAATAAATTGAGGAAAGGAAACTAGTTACAGGGTTGGTACACAAAAACAAATGATAAAAAAACTAAAGGAGATGAAGGATGACTGACTGCCTGTTAGGGTTTATTTCACCCCGCCCCGCCCCAAATGAGGATAAGACAGCGCTTCTTTTTACTTGCAAGGGTAACCGCACTCTGCCGTGCGAGATACAAAAGTGTGGCCCCCCCTGCAGGGTTTATTTATACTTTAGAGGATTAGAATGTATGGTATGTGGAGTGAGAGAGAGAGAGAGAGAGAGAGAGAGAGAGCTTGTGGCTTCTGCACAAGATAGAAAATTACTATTACCGGTAAGCATTTATACAATTGCTACTATTGCATGAAACAAGTTATACAACTTAAGAATACATGTGAATGATAATATACAATTTCAACCTAACACTGCCCAACCCTCTGTACCTGTTATCCAGTTTATTATATCTCTGCAACAGTTAGAAGTGAGTTCGGTTGAGCTGTCGCTCAGGCATCTGCTTAGTCAGCCAGTATTGTGCAGAAGAGGTCAGCCAGCAGGCCGTCTGCGATGAGCCTGCATCCAGACAGCCCGTGAGTCTCCTTCTGCTTATGTTCAAAGCAGGTGGAAGGGTGACATGATGGAGAGTTATTGCACCTATGAAAAGTTAATGGAGCGCAGCCACCTAAACTGCGCAGCCACCTAAACTGCGCAGCCACCTAAACTGCGCAGCCACCTAAACTGGTTGATAAGGTTACCAGAAACAGCACAGATTTGGTGTGAATGTAGAAGCTGAAAATGAATCGGTGTCTTTTACCAAAGCCAAGAGAATACTGCAAATTTTACGAACCCTTTAAACGAGAGCCTACAGTCATTTTGCATATTCTGCAATACATCAGACTGTGCTTGGGATTGTACATACTAATTAGTTTAGTCAAAGTGCAAAAAGCGGCGCCTTTAGGGTGTTAGGTTAGGAGAACAATTTTGTCGTCTTTCTTAAATTTAATTGGAGACTAATGATGCAATGGGAATTCTGTTTTAGGTGGAGTCTCGTTCTTTTTCAGGGTCTTACAAAGCCGCAGAGAAGTGAGGTGGAGTCTCTGAAGTGGGTAGATGTGGCAGTGGTCTGGCTTGCAGTGGTCTGGCTTGCAGTGGTCTGGCTTGCAGTGGTCTGGCTTGCTACACCCAGGTGCATGTAGTAATGCATCTGTACAAAGAATAACATTCAGACAATGTACAAAACAATTAAGAGATTGTGCCTTGCACTGTCTTTGATTTGCCAGAGAAACAATAAAATAATATGCGAAGACAACTCACCTCAGCTTTGTTCATTGTCACGCCATTACTGCTGTTGTCCCTAACAGTGTGGAAACTGCTTTGTTCCAATCCAGGAAGGATGTGAATACATTAATATTACTCTTTGAATGGTGTCAGTTCCCTCATTAATTTAGAAGGCCTATTCATAATCTTCAGTCTGTCGCGACCACAGTGCCAACCAAGGCAAAAAAAACACCCAAACAGTTGTCACCTGTTAAAGACTGGCTAAAATGTTTTGTATCAGTCGTACAGGTGTTTCCTGTCAAAGTATTTACTCTCCCCCGATCTGTTTTAAGGTGCTTTGACTTATCTTTAGCGCAGATCTTATTATGTTGCATACAAATTACGCCCAGTACGCAGGAGTAGTTTATCACAAAGAATATTCTCACTGTGACAAGATAATGCACCACCTCAAAAAGGAAAGTTCAAAGAAAGTGATGGTTTTATACCCATGCTTGGCTGTGTCTGAGCTAATGAAATTGGCGATGAATTTGTTACAATCCCTTGCTCCCTTTCCATAATGGAGTCGTTCCATTTCTCATACTGTACCTTCGGATATTGTTTCAGTATTTAAAGGTTAAGGTTATTACATTTGATGGCAATTAGTTGGAGAAAAATCATCCGAGCAAGGATGTTTGTATGGTTCATTTAACTGATTATTGCAGCAACTTAAATCTATATATAAGAAAATTAAAAATGACAAGAAGCAATTCAGTTAAAATGTGGGGTTCTTAATTTCAAAGGCAAAGTGCTTTAAAACAATGTGATGTAAAAATTAGTTATACAGATAAAATTTAATCGAAATAAAAATGCATTGTTTGTTTGAAACATGTCCACAAGCTTGAAATAGTTTTATTTTTAACTTATGATCACTAGGCATAATATAATTACTACATAGAAAATATTGCTGAAATTAGATTATGTCGGCCACTGTCTGATAAACCTCAGCATCAGAGTGGAGGCCGTTTTCATTACCCATGATGCACTGCACGCCTCTCAGAAATATTTGCACTTTAGCAGCCGCTGCAGCAGTGAGGGCCGCAGGACCCTCTTCTTGGATCAGGAAATGAGTATCTGGAACAAATCCATATTCTGTCTTATCTCCTGGTGTAATTGATGTTATTCACAAATGTGCCTCAGTGGCCCTTGTTCAAACCCACACTAACAGATTTTCCCCAATCTCAGTTTCCTCCACGGTTGTATTCAGCGTTATGTCATAGTGATTATCAAATTTAGGGCGACTATAAAGTAGCAGAGTGTTGAAGCCCTGGAAAGGAACGGCCCCAGATGACGGACAAAACGGCAGTTGGAGGGGACTGAAAGCGAGCGACATTGAGCTGACAGTCATTTGGATGAGTGAGCCGTGTCTGACAGCGGAGTGAAGGCAGCGCTATCCTCGGAGCGTTGGCAGAGTGATGTGCCTCAGAACATGTCGCGTTACACAGCAGCCATCTGTCACTTTGGTGAACGGTAGCCGTTTGTCGGCTCTGTGTTTTTCTTTTTGTCAGAATCAATATATTTACCAAGTTTTATTTAAATAAAAAAAGCAAAATAAAAGAACAGAAAAATAGACACAGAATGAGCAGAGGTTAATTCAGCATTAACTGAACACGATACCGTAACTCTCTCGAGTAAGTGGACCTTATGAACAGCTGGTAACAGTAACGGATACATGGATCTGTAGCAAATCTGAAGTCAAAGAATCCATAATTTGTATCACAATGAATAAGTAAATCTGATATTACCTTTCATATAAGTGCAGCGGCAGTAAATGAACAGGGATTCTGCTTAAGGGGGGCATATTTTGCAGTGCAACAGCTGGGTGCAGTGACTGCTATGCTGAAAATGGGGGGGGAGGGGTGAAGCCCACGATTCCCATTACTTTCTATAAGGATCGGAGGCACCAGTGGCAGAAGCTTTGATTAAATTGACAGACAAGCTAAAAGAAAAAGAAAGTGTTCACATCTTCACATCCTCACCAGGCTCTGGCTGAAGTTACCGACGTTCCTCTGCCGAGTCCAGAATTGTTAGGGGCTTAGGGAGACAAAACCACCATGAAGAAAACACTGTAACACTGCTTTTAGCAAACGAAAGCTGCAAGATACATGCACGAAATACATGTGTATTAGCAGAACCCATACAGACATGTTCTGCATTGGATAACACAATAGGACTCATTGGATCAGCCTAGATATTTTTATAAGAGAGTCTGCTTTCAATAAAAATGAAAAGCATTTCAGACTGTCTGTGCAGGCCATTATCTTTTGGTGCACTGTCAGTCTTAGTGAATGGTGTGATTTTTCGGTCAGTATCCCTTTCACTGAAAGGTTACAGAAATATTCCCCATTTTTATGAGTTGTAAGCATGAACTGTGCTGTTGACAAAGAACTTACATGGAAAATGGATAAATTTTAATGTGTATGTTGAATTTATCTGGACAGAGCCTTAGAACGGCTTGCTTTTTTTTCTTTTTTATGGAAAGAACAAACATGTCCTTTAAAAGGATCCCTAACGCTTGCAATAATAGTAAGTCTTATACTGTAGATGAAGACATTTTTCACAGTACATTTTTTTTACTTCGCATGACTATTGGTCTGTTATTTTGACTCTCACCTGCCCCTTCCTCTCAAATCCATGCTGGAAAATATGATTGAAAAGGTTTCGTTTCACATGGTAAGCTTTGAGATTATTGCATTGTGCGCCTTGCTGAGATTGCCTTTGTATGGAACATCTGGCTCTCTACAGACAACAAATATCAAATGATTGACTTTATTTCTTTGTTTTTTTTCCTGGTTCCATCATACAGCAAGAAAATTACTCACCATACTGTGGACCTGCGTGACTTTAGTCATTTGATTTACAACACACAGAAAAATGATATTTTGTTTCCTTCAACCGATTTCCTACTTTAATCTCATCTTTCTTCTTTGATTATTTCTTTGTTTTGATCATCACAGGTTTACATCTCCCTCACATCCTTTTGCATCATAATTATTTCATTTTATCGTGCCTTTGCTACCCATCCAACCAGAGGTGCCTTTGATAATCCAGGCCTCAAACTCACAAGCGGAAAATATAACAGCTTTAGGGCATAGTGAAACCTGCACAGGCCACCATTGGCCACCTGAGTGGAAACGTGAGCTAGTTGGCAGCCGGGCTAGTCACGCGACAGAACCCTCTGGAGGAGACAGCCAGCTGTCCGGTGCTGAACCATGGTGGTCACAGCCTGTATTCATTACCCTGGAGGTCTGCCATTGTCCTATGACAGGTGGACGGCATAGGAGGGAGATGCAGACACGGCAGAGAGGGACGATGTCCTGCTGCCCTCCTGGTCAATTCTAACTCCAGTCTTCCGTCTTGCTTGGCGGGATGCCATCACTTGCCCTGGTCACAAGGCTCAGCGGTTTCTCATAAGGCCCCTGACCTGAACTGTGAACTGTGATATGTACTTAACTAACCTTAGACATCTCACTTAAGAAAGTGTGAAGAGGTCAGAGAAGCTCCACAACATGCTGCAACCTCTCATATAGTCTCCTAGAGCTAAACTCATCCCAGTTACCCACCTCCAGAACTCAGACCACTTGAGCAATTTTAGGGGGGAGCAGTGTGGGGCTCAATGGGTTAGGTTTCTGTGCCTGTGATCTGAAGGTTGCAGGTTTGACTCCTGCACTTGGCAAAGTAGTCACATGTCTGATGGGCCCTTGAGCATGACCAATAACCCTGCCCCACCCCCCCACCCCCCCCACTCCAGGGATGCTGGATAAATAGCTTATCCTAGACTCAGACTCCAAGCTTAACCCTCAACTGTACATGTGCGTGCTTGTCTCAAAGGAGAGCAATATTAGGGGGTGAAATATTTCCAGAGTACCTGCACTTGTACAATAACAGCATCATTTAATTTTACTGCTTCACATCTTCAGTGTTATGGGTTCAAATCCCACCTCTACTCCATGTTTGTAGAGTATGCAAGTTCTCCCCGTGTCATGTGTTTCTTCTGGATATTCTTGTTTCATTGTGCTTCCCGAGGACATGCAGTTAAACTAACAGGCATCTGTGCACTGTGATGCCCTAGTATCCAGTCCAGAGTGCGTCCCCCCCCTCCCCCCCTTGTGCTTCAGAATGCAAGCTTCTCTGTGACCCTGACCAGGACAGGGTCGAAGATGGGTGGCTATTTCCCTTTGCAAGATCAGCAAGGACAGAGGTGACATATCACAGAGAAGAAACTAAAATATTTATTTCAATATACGTGAAACTAACCCAGGCAAGTGAAACTTGAACAGAAAAAAAAAATCAGGATTTGGGAGGAATATTAGGAATCTTGTCAGGTTTACTGGGCACAGAAACAGATTGTACCAACTGAGAGTTCTTTTAGTCACAAATGAGGGACAGATAAAATGGTTCCGCATGTATAACCCACTAAATCTTTCTCTTAAGACATCTGTCTCACACATTCCCTTCATAAACAATACCACAAAGCACCCCAACAGAAATGTTACAGCATTACAACCTTCTCAACCCCAGTGTCTGTTGAAGTAATTTAATGTATTATATAACCTTGAGAATCTGCCATTTCTGCATTTTTTCAAAAAGTGCTCAGATTTGCATGGAGCTGTTAATTTGTATTAACTGCAACATTGTTTCCGCGACTGCTCTAAAAGACATTTACCGCAAAGAGAACGCTGTGGCAGCTCGCCAGCCGTGCCTCTCCCACCTGGTGCTTCCTGGCTGACTTACCTGTGCGAGGGCTCGTTAAGCTAACTTGGGAGCCAGCTAATTAACTGACTCCCTGACGGGGGATTCTCGATGCTGCGGGAGGGAGCAGGCTGTGAGGTCCTACTGTTTGCACCTCGTACGCAAAAGAGTATTCCTGTTTGTTCTACTTTTCAAGTTCTTCCTCGTGGCTTCCCACTGAAAACATCCAAACACATCTGTACCAGGTTTTTGGTGTCCTTGATTGTTTGGCTTGTTCTAGATTGTTTGGCTCAGGTGTGCTGATAAGTGGAAGAGAGCAAAAATGTGGGGTGTTTCTTAATACCAAAAACACAGTCTTGAAAAGACTGTTCTTGCTAACTGGCCTCCTAAGAATAAACTTGGGGCACAATGAATCATGGGACTGGTCTTGTTTGATTAAGATTCAAACTAGGTATCCTTCTTATTTGGGGCGGGACAAGAACGATATCTGCAAATTTTTACCATCCTCTGTACTTCTGTTCTTGAGAATTGAAACTGGTCTTTGGCAATGAAACATGAGAGCATGTTCAAATATGCTTATTGAGAAACACCCATGGACTGTCTGGGCACCTTCAAGGTCTGGATTGAGAAACGTTGCCTTGGTACATTCTATTACTGAATTCCACTTGTTTCTCCCTGACAGACCAGCCCAACGTGACCCAACCAACGCCGTTTCTCAGTGGAGTTGTACGGACTGAGTGAGAAAAACCACAGCTGAAGGAACATGTGATATAATTACTTTTCCCTTTGTGAAAGCGGCCACAGGTGGGTGAGCAGGAGGTGGCCAGAGGCTAGATTTTGCAGTGAGGAGACGAAGGGTCCATTACGCAAAGAGGGGTCAACCATGGTCCCCTGCAAACGTACAATGCATCACTTTGTGGCAGCAAAGAGGTATTTAACCTGCAGTAGGCTGAAAGGTTACCGTGACTTGGGGAGTTTTTAGTCAAATTTAGGGGGACATGAGGGACATCTCAAACTGAACCTCAGGTCACGTGATTCCCATCATGAGAAGAATCCCTCCCAGGAAGACTGTGAAAATGGCAGCATGATTTATGCATTTGGATGCCCTGTGGGTTACGCATCCTCCTTTCATTTATGATAAATTATATTTCCTGTTGTGTGCCCTTTTGACTTCTGTTTTTTTTTTTGCTTTGTGCTCTGTAAAAAAAAAATAAATAAAAGGCAAGGGGAGTATGAGCTTCATTGGGACGATTGGTCTCCCTTCACCCTCCCTGGATGCACGGCCCACAATGAAAGCAGCTAAGAAAGGTAACCTTTACATTATTCATTGACTTTTGTCATTTTTTTTCTATTCTATTTTTAGAGACTTAGGGATTTTGTCAATCCGGGAGTCAGTGCACATGTTTCATCACTCTTTATTATTTTCATTACCGGATTGTGACATGATCTTGCATTTAGCTTACTTCATAAATGCATTGCGTTGTGGACTTTGAAAACTATAAGTCTTTGATGTGGTTTGACATTTATTTTTCTGTTCAGCCCATACGATACGCTCGTCTATAAACGTCGAACTACTCACCCTTCATGTCGAGTACAGCCATGTCGCCCCTCCCTTAATATAGTGTCTGTATTTTCCCTCATAGTTTAAGGGACAGTACTTCAGTTGGCTGCTATTGTATCTTGTCTTTTCGCATGGAGCTTAACTATGACATATAGCATGATAGCTAAACTCTGACAGATGAGGCCAGCTAAGTTTAAGCAATCTTCACCTCAGGAATCAGATGTGTTGATATCAGGGATATGGACCTCATGATTTCTTGACACTCGTGATAAGTGGACAATGCACTGGGGTAAATCAATTTTAACCAGGGTACTATCGCTAAAATGTTTACTGAACCTGGCTGCCACTGGGTCACGTGGTGCTTGGATCACGCTGGGGTGTTATTCGAAAGTTTGAAGCTGAACTTGATTCAAAGATGTTCTTCATCGCTCCTTGGCTGACATTGATTGATGGCATTTTATAATTAAACCAGATGTTTCCCCAATTGAATTATCTTGCCCAGTCTACATTAATGGTCTGCTTTCTCTAATATGTGCATAGTAATCTAATGAGTTTCTTTATACAAGTTGTAATATTTATAAATACAGACAAGACATTTCAGAAAAGACTCCTTCATCGACTACATTGCATACCCTGAACATAATTGCCGGTGAATTTAAACATCAGTGGGAATAATTAAAATGCACACGGTGATCAGTAATTTAAAAAAAACATACTCAAAAAAATCAATTGCTGTTCAGCATAGGCACTAAGCTAATTGAAACATAACATTGGCACCAGGCGTAATGTAAGTAGGACATGCACAGTCATGTTGCATTTTGCCCTCCAATAATCAGTTAGCGATTAGCAGTACATAAGGTTGAGGGCAGCAAAAAAAAAAATAAAGGAATGTGGCCTGTTTCTCAGGACATATGACCAAAATGGATGGAGCACATGCGTCGGGGAGCACCATCCGAGCAAAGGGTAAGGAACAGCAGCTCAATGTGCCCCTTAAACTGTCCTTTTCACCTAGTTCAACATTTTGCTTCTCGGAGTCAATGTCATGTTGGAGGAGAGCCACCTGCTCCCCCCCGCGCCAGGATTCCGCCCCACCCCTCAGCCCAGCTGGCTTTTAAACGCAGCCCATTAGTCCTCCAAACAGCAGCCAGCTAGACGTCATTAACGGGGTGAACTTTGCACTGGCCTCCAAATGATTTGCTATCGCACTATGAAAACTCTAGCTAGGTGCCCTTGTCCTGCATCCTCCAACTTCACACATTTCTTTTTCATAGCTCATTTCTGTGTCTGGAAAATGTACCAGATTCATTTTCAACTTACATGCAGAACTTTCTACATACTGCGGCTCCTTATGTCTACAAACGTTGCGTCTGAAAAGTATATGCTGTGTATTTTCTCATCCTACGCTCTAGGCGATTTACTGTTTTATGTACGATATGTATTCACTAAAATATATATGCACAGCACCTAAAAACACAGGGAAAAACCTACAGGGAATTTTTTCACTTGAGCAAGTGCTGCTCCAGTTTTCTCCCTAAGGAGGGTCTTTGTTTAGATCTGACCTTTTCAGTTGTGCCACTGTTTGTAACAAAACAGGATGTTATTTTCAATTGTAAGGAGAGCCTGCATTTAGTCAGACACACATTTGGGAAACGGGGCAGCAAAGCCGAACTGTTAAAACAGTGTTTAAGAGATATTAAGAAGAAAGTGAGCTTGTAAGCTTGCCAGGGCTGGGAGAACACTGTGGGATCACAATCGCTTTATGACAGAGATCCCCCCACCCCACCCCACCCCACCAAACCAAAACCATGAACAATAAAAGAGGTAGAGGACTCATGGAATATGGATACCTTAAGTTGCTTATCTGGGGCTGTGGTAGTATGCAGGTCTTTAAAACCTACAAACCCAGTTTGGAAAGTTTTCTCATAGGGTTGTGGGTTTGATCCTCCCCATTGGACAAACACTGTGGGACTGTAGGTTGCTAATTCAAATCCCAGCAGAGTGACTTCACCATTGGGCCCTTGAGAAAGGCCCTTAGCCCCAATTCCTCCAGGGATTGGTTGGTCCTGCCTTCTCAATTACACATCACTTTGGATAAAAGTCACTGCTAAATAAATAAATGTAATGTAATGCCTATGGATGGTCTACAAATGAACCTCAAAAATAAATAATACAATAAAAACAATGCAACTAGTCACTACATTTTATTTACTGCAGTGTGACTCTTAGGTTTGGGTGTATGTGTGGAGTTTTCACATATTCCCCATATTCGTGCAGGTTTTCTGCTTCCAAAAACACTAAGTTAGGTCAGGCGGTATCTTTAAACTGCCCATAGTGTCAGACTGTGTGAGCATGTGCTCTGTACTGACTGGCATCCCACCCGGAGTGCCCCCTGCTTCCTGGGATGGGCTCCAGGTCTGTGATCCTGCCCTACATAGAAGATGGATGGATACATGGATGATGGATGGATGGATGTACTTCATTAAATAACCAACACAGTACTTGACCTCTCCCATCTCCCTGGGTGCGTACAAATACAACAAAGTTCGCAAAGCAAAAACACTGACCTAGTCGTATTACATCTACTTGCCTTTTCACTGCTGTAGACTGTCCACAGAGGAATACATTTGTTAAGCTTTATACTCGTCATTATTAATCTGGGACAAAAACAGCATTTTGCAGTGTCAAGTCCAGGTCATGAAATTGTTTATTCATAATTGAGTTTTATGTAGACTATGGTTGCTTTTGATAAACTTTCATAAGTTTCATGGAAATACGTGGATTTGCTTGTTTGGTAATTCAGGTGAAAAGGAGCGTGACCACCCATTTAAGCAGGACCAGGGAAGGGCACCGATTCATTTTAGCTGTAACTCAGTTTTTAATTAATTTTAAATAGTGCTTCATATTAGGTCACCTGGAGTTCTCGGGTACCAACTGGGTGTTAATTGGAATTTATTAAACATGATTCCCTGAATCCCTAATAACAACCCAGAAAAAGTCAAATGTTTACAAACGTTTCCATTTACAGTATAGTCTAAGAGGCTCAGCAGCAGTCTTAGCAGGTAGCAATGTTGGCTTGGCCTCCATCTCAACGTTCCTGGAATAAAAAGATTATGTAAGCTTTTTAAAATGCACACTTTACAAGTAGCTTAACACTGTTATGTTTTTTCTTCCAAGAAAAGTCTAAACAGACCAGGCAGCATGGCTTAAATGTAGACATTGGGAATACTTTTCCAGGAAGTTAATAGACATTCAAAACATAAAGTAGGCATATATACTTATATTATTATAAATCAAGCACTCTTCTGCTGTTGTTCCCAGAATCCAATCTAGCAGTAACTCTAACAGACAAGTGCAACCTCAAGTAATTATCATAATTAAAGTTGTAAAAGGAAGTCTAGAGGACGATATTTAAATGGGTGTTTTACACGCACTGCTTAAGGCCATTTTCTGCCATTTGGTACAGTGCTCTATCCGATGGAACTGCAACAAATGTCTGTTGCCAGTACGCCAAAAACAAAAGCCCATTGCTGTTTAATTAAAAAAAGGGGACTCACCTTCCATCTCTTGAGCGCACCTGTTCTTGGCTGCACGTTCACACGTTTTATAACCGCTGGGGCTCTATGAAAACGGGCCGCTGGATAAAGGGGACCAGGTCGTTCTGAATCTGCTTCCTACAGGCAGTATTATCCATCCGGTTCCATAACTGCATATCTGGGGGGGGTGGCGAAAGAACAGAAAAGCAGACAAGGTGACAACCTGGAACCATGCCAGCCTGACAGCATCGGATGGCTTTTATTGCACATATAAATATATACGAGTCCATAGCTGTTGCTATAATATACGTTTTATTATAATATATGTCTACAAGCCTTTACGTGCTTTGACAGGTCATGTGACACAGTAACCTAGTCACTTGTGAAAAAGCAGACGCCAAACGTCGCGACCAGCATATATTTTACCTGGTCCAGAGTAAAAGCTGAACAAATACACAGTCAGCATATCTCCCCTAATTCAATATTATTTAGTTCCTGTGTAATTAATATATTTTAATATGAAAGGAAACATAGAGTCATAAATTCTCTCTTTTGTCACATATACACAGTTACACAAGTATAACAAGCAGGGGTGGTGTAGTTAGGACAATTATAAGGTCACCAGATTGACAGGGTCCATAAAAAATTTGCAAAATAACTGGATTGTTCTGGAATGGGGGACCCAGTATGATGTGTTTTCATGGGGCCAGAAATCTTTATCAACGTCCCTTACAACATGGAGTGAAATGTTCCCTGACTTGGTCCTGAGACTATGCAATAAAGTTTAACAAATTAACACATTAAATAAAGAGAAATATGAAAAGGCTAAGCAGTAATGCAATAAAAAAATATACATCAAAACCATATAGGCTATCCCAAATAAACCCAGAACAAAAGGTGCATTCGGGGATTCACGCAATCATCTAACCATCTGGCCTCCACTGACATTAAAATAGGCATTCACGGCTCATTATATTTATGTGGAAAATAAAAACTGCATCGGTGCTCAACAACGTCTTATTCACTTAGGACATTTTCTTACACGAGACACAATTTTCTAGAAAACATTATACGCGTTCACATCAGCCCAGGAGGGTGCCATCGGGGAAAAAGCGTTCACATTAATTTTAAAAGGACACAAAATTTCACTTTGAAGAGACAGCGGCGACGCTGTGCGTCTCATTTAGCGGAATGACTCGGCTATTGATTGGTGCGCTTTCAAGGAGCCTCACTGCCGGGAGCGAAGGTGCACAATTCACCGCGCCGAGCACTTGCACATTCATCCGCACATGCACCGAGCCGCCGTTAATCAGTGACAAAGAGAAATAAATAAATTAAAAAAAGGTACCGGTCATTTAGAAAGGCAGCGCGGCGAGAAAACATTTGCCCGCCAATAAAGAGCACGGAGCGTAAATCGCGCTGATTGCTGTAATCCACAATTTCAGCGCCATGCCGTTCGTAAAAGTACGCTGAGCTCCCCCACCGTACCACGATTATTAACCCTACTATTACCCTAGGGTCGGTACCGACCCGTTTTCAAGTTTAAATGCATAAAAGTACCACATACATTTTG
>JABFDZ020000118.1:5436638-5457590 GCA_019775955.2 Pollimyrus isidori
ACCCCTGAATTGCCCCCGTCCCAACTTTTTTTGGAATGTGTTGCAAGCCTGAATGGCAAGAATGGATGTTTATTTACTAATCAAATGATGTTGACCAAAAAAAATGAAAAATTAATTATCTTGTGTTCACACTGTCTGCAATGAAATAAATTGTGAATTACTGCTTTTTTTTAATTCACATTTTCCACCCTGTCCCAACTTTTTCTGATTTGGGATTGTACAGTATATTTTTTAACATCTAAACAGGAAATGAGCAGGATAAAATAAGAAAAGCTTTTCTTTCTTAATGGCTTCCAAAACAATAAAGAAAGTACCCCAATACTAGTCCTGACCTCCCCCGATCCGCTCCTTGCATGTGTCACACCCCCTCCTTAACCTCATGTGGAATCCCCATGTGATCAGCTGTTTCTGGTTGTTGTCATTAGTCTTTTGTATTTAGTCCACATTTCAGTTTGTTACCCCGGTCCGGTCATTGTAACGTCATTGTGTTGTTCTGCCTGTTCTCAATAAAACCCTGTGTTCCCCGATCGCTTGAATCCTGTCCCTGCTTCCCCGGTCCTAGCTCGGCAGATCGTGACCAACACTGCACAAACACTAGAATATGCCATGCAGTCCATTGTTTATTTTTTATTATTACTCTGTATTTGTTCATTTTAGGTTGTAACATTTGTACTACTATTGCGTAACTTTTTGGTGTGCAGTAGCTATCAAAATGATATAAAGTACACTGCATTACCTGATTTCAATAAAAAAAAGCACTATCACCAACAAACGATGCTATCACAGATGTGCTGCGTGACTCATTTCCCCATGCGTACAAGATATCTTAGGTCGGCTTTCATGGTTTGATTTCTGAGATTCAGATCAAGTTCTAGGTAATTTTTTTTTTCAAACTGGTTGGTTCAACTCTTAAGAAATGAGTTTGAGAACTGAGGTACCACTGTGTATGTGAATTGTCCTCCAGATTCATTTACACATTTTTTGCATTAACCCTTTACACCAGAGGTGTCAAACTGCAGTCTGGAGCCCTGTGTAGCTTAGTTCTTCCCCTGTTCCACCATAAATGATTTAGCTCAAAAGCTGTGTGGTAATTAGCACAAGGGGTTGGATTAGATGTGTTAAATGAGGGGAAACCCAAAGATGTTCAGGGCTCCGGCCCCCCAGGACTGGTGTTTGATTCCCCTAATTTAAACAAACTACAGCACGTTAAGCAGGACTAATCAGTCACAATATTGGTATGGGACAAAACTTTGGGCATCCTGTCTGAACCAGGATGGGATTAATTTAGAGCAAACTGAGTAACCCACCCCTGTCGCACCTACCGTTACCACTGACTACTCTTATTATAACTAATAATAATAATGTTACTCTAATCGTGTTGTCTTTTAAGCTCTTGTTGTTCAGCATGCTGATATAATGGTCTGGCACACTTAGCCCAGTGATTTTCTGTTTGTTCCTTCTTTATCAAAGCTGATACTTTAATGCACTCAACTGTTTGGCTCAATGCACGTTTAATGCATTCATCCCTGCAAGTCAATGCATGTTGTAATGCACTCATCCCTGCAAGTCACTCATGCAGCTCATCACACGTGAATGTTAATTCATAGAAGAGCACGAATTAGAAGCTGGCATCAAAAACACCAGGAGCATTGCATTTCCGATGTGCTGTAACATGTAATATTACTAGAAATATGAATCTGAAAGTAAGCTGGCTGTGGAGAGTACAGTTGTACAATGTTTGATAATTAGGTAAAAGTACCTTGAGCAGCAAGCACGGTGGTTAAAAACTTGAGCTAATAATGTTTTTTTTTTTTATCCCTGCGGGGCAATGTGTTAATTTATTAACTGCTTTAGATAAGTGTCATCGAAGCAACCAAATGTAATATGTGAGTTTTGCAAGCATACGTTAGCCCACATAAAGACTTAGAAGGAAAAAGAAAATGACTTATTTTTCCATCTGTTCTGCTAAATCTGCCGAAGAATGACCTTTTCCGGCAGCTCCAGGTAATGCTTCCTATTCTCTCCCGAGCTCACGGCAGCCATTTACCGCTAATTGTGGGGCAAATTGCCAAACAGATGGAGGAAAGGGGACACCCAGCGCAGCCCTCACTTCCAATCAGCCTTATTGCAGGTGTCGCTAGCCCCAATTTATCCAGCTAAACAACAATATTGCTGAATCATCTGATTGTAAACAGAGCTGTTTGTGCGAAAGGAAAAGATAAAAGTCAATATATTTAATTCTTTAACTAATATTACATATGACTAATGTATCAACCAGAGCTCTACATATAATGGATAGGTATCCCAGCACCTCTTCTGGCCTGTATTCTGAGGTCATTCTCTTCTTTGTGTCCACTGGCTACTGAAATTTTACCTTAGCACAGACTACCAAAGGGAATGCAGACATACATTTTTGGTCCATTCCACTGTAAACAACAAAAAAGCAGCTTTCACTAGGATTTATTTAATAAGCTTGACTGCTCTGGCCAGCTTCAAATGTATCCGCTTAGAAAAGCACTATAACCTGATTTAGCTGGTGGTGCAACATGCCAGTCATTGAATTTTAATATGAGAACTAATTATCGAAGTATCAAAGAAAATAAGTATGGAAAGCTTACTTTTTGAAAAACACACACACTCCTACACAAAATACCATGTCATGAAAAATTCCCTGGATGCGAGAATGAGCCGAGTGATGCTGGTAACTACCAGTCAAACCACATATTTGCCCCCAAAGGTTTTGGAGCCCCCTCTTGGCCAAAAAGAGTCACTACATGAACAGGAGCAGTGAACCCCAAAGTGACTTTTTGAGTGGGGGGTCTCAGAAACAGCCAAATCTGAATGAGTTATATGCACTTTGTTTCTGCTACTCACTACTCCAGTGGTTCCAATCAATTTTCCAAAACGGTCTTCTGGTAACTTTCATCAGCACCAGCAGAGTGGATCCCACGTCTCTCAGGAATAATTGCTTTCTGAGCCAAGGCCCCGAATAACAGTGATGTATGGCTTTCTTATGTAAACTGTCTGCCTGATTGTTTTGTGAAAAACAATCAAACACTTGTCATATTTCAGACAGATAGATGGTATATAAAATAGACACCATCTGTTTATATGACAGCAGGACTAAACACTGTGAGTGATTACAAGGGCTTCACGCTTTCCAGCAGCTTCAGTGAATATGCTATCTATCAGTGAAGGCCCAGATAGCTATTGTTAATTGCTATTCCAGTGTAGAGTTAAGGGATCTGACTGACAGTTGGAGACACTGTATCACACATTTTATGTGGCCCCTAAAAGAAACTGTTTTCAATACCAACTGACAGGATTTACAATCACTGAAGTTAAACTTACGTTGTGTTTAGTATATAGTACACCAGGACTGACGCCCAAAGGCACGTGAGGCATATTGCTTCTGCATGCGCGAACACGTGAGGGGAAATGTGATTTTCTGTGATTTTGGTGATTTGACTTGAAATGTTGAACCAATGATAAATCATAAATAGCTTACATTTGAATCATAAGATCTGGGTTCCCATCTAGTAATAATACGTGGGTCACAGAGGGGCCTAGAACCTATCCCAAGCTGCACTGGGGCACATCCTGGACATGA
This sequence comes from Pollimyrus isidori, assembly GCA_019775955.2. Taxonomy (NCBI): domain Eukaryota; kingdom Metazoa; phylum Chordata; class Actinopteri; order Osteoglossiformes; family Mormyridae; genus Pollimyrus; species Pollimyrus isidori. The sequence goes on from JABFDZ020000118.1 coordinate 5,440,249, forward strand.
TCATTTATATCTATTTATTTAGCTCACACTTTTAGCCAAAGTGACAATTGAAAAGGGTCAGCCAGTCTCTGCAGCAGTTGAGGTTAAGGGACTTGCTGAGAGCCCAAACAGTGAAATCACTCTGCCGGCCACAGTATTGGAACCTGCAACCTTCTGACCTGACTATAGGCACGGTGTTCCAACCCACTGAGTCACACAGCGCACCAGAATCATACACTGTGGCTAATATCAGAGACAGCACTTAACCAAACTGCAAGTGAGGTAATTATTATGTGGATATATTAAAATAATGTGGTTTTATTAAACCTGGTTATGGGTGACCAATGTATTTTATTAATTATTAATAATTACCATTATAATAATTACTATAGTCTTTGTTTTTATCCTCTTCAGGTCATTCCTTCCATCACAAGTAATATTTGAATAAGCCCATTTTCCATATTATCTGGATGCAAAATCATGACCCATCCCTCTTGAAAAAATAATGTGGCATTCAATAATTAATGTCCTCAGACGGCACACGTATGAAACCTATACAGCAGGAAGAGGGCTGGCAAAAAATCCAGGTCAGCTATGAAAGTAGTCCTTAGCAGCATATGCAGACTCTCAGACTCTCACCCGCAGTCATACGTGGCTTGTCTCCACACCTTACGATGATTACGGCTGCGGCGGCATCCTCGGCCCGTTGTCTGATGCGCCCAATCGGAGCCGTTTCCTTGCAGTGCCTGCTGAAAAACATACACATAAAATATTAAAAGTAGCCCATCCGTCCATTTCCAGTAACCACTTACCTCATGGGAATCGCAGAGATCCGGGGCCTATCCGGAGTGGCGCGGGGCACAAAGCAGGGCACGCTCTGAATTCAGCGCCAGGCCATCTGCCAGCGATTCACCCACACGCTGCAGCACTCAGGCATGTGAACGTGAAAGCGCTGCAATGCCATCCAGAGCAGGATGTGAGCTGTCGTCTTGGCTCCACGCCCCCAGTGAGTCTCCAGCAGGGCGGACCTTACTTAGGAGCCAGGGACCGGGTTGTGTGCAAACGAGAAGGTCAGCGAGTCTCCGGGTCCCCAGACCCCTGCGGCTAACGAGCCTCAGCGCTGTCCTCCGGTGAACCCTGTGCGATGCAGCTGCTGAATCAAGAGCCGCGGGGGTGATTAAGGAGCCGTCCCCGAAGCTGTCCATGGTGCTGAACGTTCTCCGTCGCGACGCATTTCATGCGCCCGCCCTGTCCCCTTTCGCCGGCCACGTTTCCATCTGACCGGCAGCTGAACGAGCATCCTGGCCTGGCGGGTGGAAAATGCGATATGGCGGCCAGACTGCACGGGAGCCAGTGGGGTCTCAGAGGCCCGGCCAGGGCGGGGGACGTCTTCCCCGTGGCGCTGGGCCAGGAGGACCAGGGAGAGCTGTGGAGGGAGCGGGCGAGAGCATACGCCCGCCGCCCGCGCTCGACGTGCATGGCCGGGCGCATGAAATGCTGCGCACGCTGCCTTTTCAATCCATCGCCTCACAGCCTGGTGGACCCTCTGCTCCACTTCCACGCTCCCCCCTCCTGCATTGCTTTGCGCTGCAGCAACAAATACATAAACTTCCTGCGATCCCAAACTGTGTGTGTGTGTGTGTCTAATCCCACTGCAAAAAGAAAAGCCGTCACCTTTCACACCTCGAGTGTCAAGTGAGGTATGGCTGAAGAGCTCTCAAAGAGGGGGAGAGAGAGACAGAGTGAGCGAGGTGTGCTTAAAATGTTCCGTCAGGTTTCGCCCACTCTAACTGTTTTGCCTAATATCTTAAAAGCAATTATGGGCCTTTTGAGGGCTCCGTCTCTTTAAAAAGATGCATTTATGCTGTTCACAGTAACATTACTGGCGGCTCAAGTGCTTCGACCATTTTTAATCACTTTAGTTTCGTGTTAAATGTGTGTATTTCAGTAATGCGGGATTCTGAAGTCTTATTCTGCAGTGTGACTTGAGGCTGTTTATCTCCTGACATGTGCCGTATTCTTAATCCACTATTTATTAACCTGCTAAAATACGAGCTGTAGAAGCACATGGCATTAAATAATATCTTCTGGCAGGAAATCAAGCTTCCATTGTGGTCAGCTTTCATTGGAAGCCCAGGAAAAAACACTGATATTTACGTATTTTCGTCCTGTGAATGGTGTGTTCTACCATTAATCTGATACGTTCATGTTTTGCATGTCATGAGATATTTTCGAGGGCTTTGGTCTCCATGTGAAAATGCAGACAGAAAAGACAACAGGATTTGGCTATTTGTGAGCGATGCCCGTGATATTGCCTGGGGTGTCTTACTCATCCATGCACCGTGGGAAAATACAAGTGGCAATATGGCCTGGCACAGACAGGAAGGCCTTTGTAAGCATGACGTCACGCAGAAGCCCACAGCCCCATGGGACACGCTGGGGCCATGATCCTGGACTGGAGCTGTGGGCATGTGGCTATATTGGTATACGCTAATTTTAACATTCCTTAAAACAAGATATTAAGTATAATACAAAAAAACAAAACATGCAAAACTGTGATGCTACTGTAAATGATTCCATAAAACAGACACTAGCAAATGGTGATTGTACATTTGCTTGCCCAAGTAAAATGTTAGCATTATTTAGAAAGTATATTGTTCCAGATGTAGCCTTATGCCCTGGGCTGCCTGGGAAGGACTCCACGCTCACCCTCTGGCAGGGACATGGATGGATGGATGGATGGATGGATGGATGGATGGATAATGAATGATTGATGCACTATATGTACTTCATACTGTAGTCCTCCATTGTCCAAGACCTCCAGCAGATGCCTAAAACCACAGATCGTACCAAACTTTATAGATACTGTAGTATATATACCAAAGCTTTAAATGAAGAAGAGAAAAAACTAAGGACCCCGTTAGTATTGACATTTTAAATAAAGTTTTTTATTTAAAAAAAGGGTGGGGGGGTTACTGAGAGACAAATACTTCAGTACAGTAATAGTTCATCTGATAACTGCAACTGCAGGAAGGGAAGCTGTGGATAATGGAAAGACCACTGTATTATAATTTCATGTATTATAAATACTAGCTTGTGCTGCTTGTAATGTGTTACTCGCCCACATATTCAGAAATTAATATTATGGTTTATAAATGCATGGTTTCTTGTTGTGATGAGACTTGGAAACCCCTGTGGGTGGGATGACTGCCTACCATCGGTCACTGATGGACTGAATCTAGGTCCCATTGGTTATTTTAATGGTTTCCAGCGGTTTTAATAAAATAAGAAAGCTATTGAGAGTACAAGCCTATCCCATGTCTCAGAATGAAAAAGTAAGACAATATCCCACAGATATCCTGTTACAACTCTAGCTAGCTATTCATTCATAATAATAAAGATATAATTATTATTGTTAATGCTACTGTAAGAAAGGAGTACTGAGTGTATTTCCTGAGTATTGAGTACATTTCTTGAGTATTAAGTGTATTTCTTGAGTGCTAGAGGTCTGCAAGAGCTATGAGACTCAAGCTCGCTGGTTGATTCAGGTTAGGCTTTGAGGTCATTGAAGTGTCATGACTTCATTCTGTATTTATTAAGCTAAGATGCTAATTGCCCAGATATGCCTTTGAAACATCACATTTTAGTGTAAGTCCTGTGCACCCACGTGCCTACTATGTGTGTTTCCATGTTTGATCCTACACAACAAAACTTTTGAATGCTGCTGTAAATCAGCTTGGGGTTCCAGCATTTTCCTGGTCTCCAGTGCAGTTTCACTCTCTAATGACCTGTAATGATGTAAGATTGCGGTACCCCTGGTTTAATTAGGCACCTACCGCTATGCTCAACGTTATTCCTGCACTCTGGCCAGAAAGCCATTTATAAGAATTCTTCTTATTTTTTTTTTTAATTTAACAACCTAGGCCAGGCACAATGTTTATCATTAATTCACAGCAGGAAATTGCTTAAATATTGGGAATATTTATTTCATTAAATTTTGCTGTCTTTCGTTTTCATGGATCAAAGTGACACACTAGAAGCAAGCCTTAGGGCGATGCAAGCTGGGAGTGCAATTCTGGGGTTTCCGCAATTCACCCATAATAACCGAATAACTTCAGAAACTATGCCCCTCCCAACGCATGTACTGAAATATGACATATAATCATATGGTAGAATATGATACATAATGAGTGTTACCAGAAGTGCTGCTTCATGTATAAATTATAAAGTTTTCTACAATTAAAAAATGAACAACACAAAGAAATCAAACTTAGCTGAGGGAGACTTTTTTGGAAGTCTGGTGAGGCTCTCATCTACGAGACATGTGAGCATATGCTTAAATAATCATTCCCCTACTAACATTTCGGCAAAAGGGATAAAAGTGTTTTATGGTGAATCATATTTCACAGTGGGGATAATTTTTCCAGTTATGACCTGGAGTTGGGCAAATGTATTTTTACTTTACTGTCACATTTAATTTTATTTTCACTAACTACTGTAGAAAATGTAACTGCTCTGTTGCTGCTCTGTGAACGTGGATTGTTGTGGTCATCGTAACCTAATAACCCTAACCCTAAAAAAGAGCGATTAAAATGGATGAAGATCTAAAAATCACCTTATCTTCGTCAAATTATGGACAAATTAGTCACGATTAAAGCACAAAATGATTCCCGCCATGCGAGTTAAACATAGGCTACATTAGATCATTTGGCGTTAGGGAACCAAACTAATACATAGAAACACTTGTATCCCTATACAATGGTGTGTAAAGTATACCGAACAAAACTTAAGTGAAGTTAATGATAAGTTGTAAGAATGTATTATTTTGAAATAATGTATTTAATAAAATGTAATTGAAAATCGATAAATAAATTGGAGTGGGTGAAATTATTGGAAAGGGGGGGAAGCATAATTCACCTGTGCTGCCGCCTCCTGGACACACACCCCACATCTCCAGCTGAGAGGCTGGTATAAGCGCACAAGCGCTTCATGACTCTGACTTAAAGCAGCAGAAACGGCGCGATGGCCAGGAGAGGAGCACCAGCGCTCGCCACTGCTCTCCTGCTCGGGCTCCTGCTTTCAAGCACCGCGGCGGCGGGAGGAGCCGCAGCCGGCCGGTCTGACGACGACAAAGAGAAGGAGAGCGACGCGGAGAGTCCGTGCGAAGTTAAAACCGTGACCGTGTCCACGCTGCCCGTACTCCGGGAGAACGAGTTCAGCTTTACCGGGGGTGGCTCGGGGAGCGTGGCCGGAGGAGGAGGGGGGGAGTCCCGTCTTCTCCTGTTCGTCAGGACAGACCTACCTGGGAGGATCTCCGTGCTGGATGATCTCGACAACACTGCTCTCCCGTACTTCACACTGGGTAAGGTATTAACGACCCGATGACGCCGAGCACTGTCCCATATTAAACCCGATGACTAGCGAGTAAATCCCGGTGCGTGTCCAGCACCCTATGAAATGTATCGCTTACCATATGTTTATATAGAAACTGTACATGCCTGTTTCTTTGTGTGCGGGAGATACACTGTTTCCAGTTAGTGTGACCTTAAATAAATGTCGGCTGTGCGTGAAGCAATGGTCTGCTCATCTCCGATGGCTTAATATATGAGGGTCGAAACCCGATCAGAAGGGATTGCTACCAGGAGACCACCTTCTGTTTCCTCCAGTTAATAGACGCTGCTTTGTAAAGCGATGAGTGTAAGAGCGTCGCGTACTGGGGAGATCCCAAGACTTGCACTTCTTTTTGCCATAATAAAATATTTCAAGGTTCCCTTTTAGAATTTACTTATGAAGGGGAACATTCAGTTGGAAACAGTGCACGTTTTTAAAGACTGAAACTGCACGCATAATAAAGCGGATGAAAATGTACGTTTGTGATTTTTTTTAGTCACAATATCGGATCCAGTGATCCATATTTAACCGGAGAATACATCGGAAAAATACTCCTAATACAGTACGGATCATAAGTACCTTCAACATGCATGACAGTGTCACGCCATGATATGTTTGTCTATTAGAGCAAACTAAACGAAACATGCTTATCTTTACTTACTTTGAATTAATATTCTGAAGAGTCCTTGCGGTTCATTTCGTTGTTAAGCGGTGATAAACGTGCATATATATGCATGTAAAATCTCAATTTGGCTTGAATAAAAAATGATTTCTTTCTTACATTTTCCTCATCACCCTGCAACGAACCAATTCCACCGATATCACGTTTCTTGCCTAAGTATCGTATTTTCTGTCGGACAGATGCTCGCCTTGCAGTTTTGCTGCTCGGATCAGCCTGAAAGTGCACAAGTAATCGTCGCAGTCTTTTCGCCCCAGTTCCAGATAATCACACGCACAGTTACGTGAAATGTGTTCCATTATGCTGCGGAGGCTCTGTTTTCCACCCTGTCATTTTAATGCTTAGAGAAAACGAGTTCGTGTCATCTTGTCATATAGAAAATAAAATCATTAATAATGCTGTTTTCTTGTGGCATTGTTCCTAGCTGTTAACCGATCTTTATAAATCATCGGGCGGGCTACTCGACAGCACCTGAAGTAATTAAGATGTTGTTAGATACTGATAGGTTATTTAATTTGTTATTATTATATCTGATCACACGTAGCTTCTCAGATGTATTTAGAGTTTACGTTACATTAAAGTATTTTTAGCAAACGGTGCACAAGTGAGTGGTGAAGCACATTGCCAAATAACCATTTATCTCAAGAAAATTATAGCTGGGAGAATAATACAGTCCTGGCAGTTGAAAATACCTGGCATTGTGAGAAAGTGTTGAGAAACTTAGAACTATTTCGGTGATATCTGACAGTCCTTTAGTTGCCTGCAGTTTGATGACTGTTAGGGAGAGTTTTCTAAATCAAAATACTTAACAAAAAATGGTAAACCTTAATGAGGTGAGGTAAACAAATGATTTCTGTCAATTTCTGAAAGGCAGAAACCTAATATATACTAGAAAACACACATACAATTATATGTGTATCTTTAGGTAAAAAATATAGATGAGGAAGAGTAAAAAAAACGTGCGCTTTAGCTTTTTATGACTTATTTAAAGACGCGTTTTGTCTCAGGGCAATTAATCACTTCCTTCCCGCTACCTGCTTTATCTCTGATCGCAGGTCTGACTTTTCCAACCTCCACATGGTAATTTCCACATTTCAGTCCGTTTGAAGGACGTCACCATGCACTTTTGTACATGGATTTCAAATCATGTTTTTTCTTTTTTTTAATTGAAAGCTAAAATGCTTGTTGATTGAAAGTGTAATTTTGGCTAATGGTTGTCTTCCAAAATAGAATGTGAGAGAAATTAATGTTTTCAAATACGATTCTTACTCATATGCTCTGAATGACAAGCAGTATTTCAGGAGTTTTAAAAGCCTTGCTTAAGCAACTGTTAATAAAATCATTAGACAAGCTCAAAAGAATTCACTATAGGTCAGTCTGATCATGTAATCACATTTGATTTTTTTAAAAAAATATACTCATATTTCACAATTAGTATTACCGGCAAAATGATACTTCTACATTACTGAATGAGTGGTAGTGCATATTATAAACATATCCAGAACTCTGCAAAATGGGAACAAAGTCAAACTGACAAAAATATCATATGTATATGTCACATAAATTAATTAATTCATTATAGAATGTACACAGCGATCTATAAGTCTGTATGGCTCGTAGGAGTGTCTTAGATCTGGTGCTTGGGGACCCACAGCCAGTACACGTTTTTGATTCCTCCCAGCTCCCTGACACAGTCCACATCTTTGCTCCCTCCCAGCTTCCTAGGGAGCAGAAACATGGTCTGTGGCTCCCCAAGGACTGGATTTGGAAATACTGTCTTAGACCAATGTGGCTTGTCCACTTGTTGCATACAGGGCTGCTTGGTATAGACATCAAAAATGATGCCTTGTGCTTAAACCTGAGGGACCGAACCTGCTCATTGGTGTGAGCATGTTAATCCCCATTCCCAAAGGACATCATAAACTGGGAATAGGGCGAGGTGAGAGCGGTGTACCATAAACAGCTGACACAAGTCTGAAAAAAGGACTCCTAGGCCTATTCTTTTGCTTAAATTTGATTGGCTGCTTAGGGAATGTAAAAAATACCCTGTACACAAGAAACCAATAGTAATACTGAAAGACAAAAGGTAGTTGCTGTTGGTGGGATGTTTCTCTGATGCTGGTATGTTACCTACTGCTAAGCATTTGCTAGAAATATAGCACTTGGCTATTGAGGTTATTATTGTGCAACTGTGTATTAATAAAAACTTTATATGTCAGTAAAAAAAAAATCCTTCAGGGCTTAAATCTGTCTGTCAGGACATGGCTTGCGGTCTCTGCTGGAATATTGCTGGAGGTGGTCTGTCCATCTGCAGTGTTGACAGACAGTAATGGTGAGCGGGGAACCTGCCTGGCCCTCAAACGTGTGTGTGTGTTTTTTTTGTGTGTATCTTGCCTGTGGAGGAGTGGTACAGCTCGTCTGTCTGTGATTCTGCGTCTGGCGGTAGAGGGGATAGCAGTTACGAACCTACCTGGCCGTCTGCTCCAGAGGCCATTACTGACAGGCGGCTCAGCCCGTCTTCCGCTTGGCGCGCCTGTCCAAGAGTCCGTTACCGCCGGGTGACGTGCTGGTGGACCTTATGGTTGGCTTTTTTTGTTTTCTTTTAGCTCTGCGTTTCATTAACCTGTCCGGTGAAGCCTGGAAGTTTCTGGCAGGAACTGAAAACCAGAGTTGACATGGGAAAATCTGGAAATGATTAAGGTGATCATACATGGGGACAGTAATTAGGTTCACAGAGAGTTTAAGGAGTGATGTTGCTGTTTGGTTTGTTGTTGCATTACTGCCTGCACCAGTGTTAACCAAGAGTGTTCTGTGGGTATTGAGATTCAGGTTATTTCCTGTGTCCAGGGTTACAGTCCCGAGTTAATGAAACTGAAAGGAAATTTGTATGAGTCTATACCGGCAGAGGTGGCAAGGGCAGTGGAGGGGAGAGAGGTTGCGGTGATGTCCGTGTTCATGGTAATGGGGCTGTGCATCACCAGACGTGCGAGAAAGGGGTTGAGTGAGTCAAGAAAAGTGAGTGAAAACTGTAAATCAGTGACAGAGGAAGTAAATACAGGATGCACTGCATCATGGGAAGGTGTCAGTGAGAGAAGAATGGGGGGTCTGATCCTAAAGACTATGGATAGCATGAAGTACCCATAAAACCCAAGAACTCTTGATTATACAGGCTATTATCCGAGACCTGCCCTGAGCGAAGGTATTGATTCGACATGGAGTCCTTGGATGCACATTTGGCAGAAGAAAGGGGGGTTTTTTTGCAGCAAAAGTGCAAAAAGTGACTGAAGCAGTGAGAGGGGGAGTGACGGACAAGGCAATGACCGAAAGAAAATCAGGAGAGCTCAAGTGAGAAGAGGCTGGACGTAACAGTATGTGCCGTTAATTGCACTGTGCACTTGAATAGCAGTGTTGTAGAAGAAGTCTTTTTTCTCCTATGGTCACTCGGGATCCCAGGGGATCGGGCCGGATAGAGGGAACAACAACATGACCATCTTTTGCGTATTCATTCTGTGTGTTGTTGATCTAATGTAATTAAGACATGACCATGTATGGACAACAAGCTGACCACAATGGCAATGCAAAAAAAAGGTGGCTTGGAAACCATAACACAAGTAAGAGGGATAATTATAGGATGTATGAGCTGGAGGTGGCTCATGAACATCTATCATGGTGGCAGTACTGCGCCCAAGACGGGAAGCCAAGTGTTGGACCAGGAGAGTTTGACAGTACAAGTTATAGAGCATGACAAGCAGGAGCAGATAGGGCAACACGGCAGCAAGAAAAATTGGAAACGTTCCGCATAATTAAAGCACCCGATAAAATTCGGAATAATGGAGGGTGCTGGCCAGACGGGTCCACCAGCATGACGAAGCGAAGGTCCTCGGGGTCCAGAGGACAAAAAACAGGAGGCAAAACCAGCATGGGAGGAGCGGGAGATGGCTGAGGACCAGCCGAGTGACTTTGCCGACCCAGGAGTGGGGGGTGGGGGGTGGGGTATCTGGAGCAGCAGCAAACTCGAAATTGCAAAAACGGAGATGCGGAAAGCCCTGGTCAACTCCGCACTGCTACAATGCGGTGTCACGTATTAAAAATGAACAGCTGATGCAAGATAGAAAATGTTTCCAGGGCTATTTATGATCTCATTATATAGTAGACTAGATTTCTCTGGATAGGTCTAAGAACCGCCTTACCCCCAAAATATAAAATAATTTCCCTCCAAAAATCTGCAGCGGAAACTTTAAACGAGTTGCATATTTTCTGGCACTAGGCTCAACTAGATTTAGTGAATGCATTTTCATGTTGTCACATAAATTGTGGTAAAAATAAACCTTTTCCTCTAAATGTTTAAATCCAGAAACTGTACGTATAGCTTGTAAATTTCCAATCTGGCATTTTTTTTCCTTACACTAATATTTCATGAGTTTTGATAACAGCCATATCAAGTTTCCCCTGTTGTTCCTTCAGTCGCAGTTACAGGGCCTTGAAGATCCGAGGTTGAAGGGTGAGAGGTACAAAGATCAGTCATCCCCCCTAGTCAGTGTGCATGCTGCATGCCCAGTACGGTGTCCGCCTCCAAGTGGTACATCTCAATCACACGTCAACTTTACGGGCTGGTTTTCACTGGCAAGCCAGGAATAGGAAAGGCCAGAGGAGAGTTAAAAATTCACTGAGCCGTACGGGGGATGCCGTTCTGTGAATGCCTAACCTTACCCTACACTCAAAGCTCAACTGGACGTTTAGCCAAGTTGACAAAACATTCCGTCGAGAGCTCAGCACTGGCAGACATTACTTACACTTCCAAAGTAGTATGACATCCATCTGTCTGTCGACCATAGCCGCTTATCCACTACAAGTCCTTGATGGGGCTTGGAGCCAATCCCAGGAAGCTTAGGGCATGAGGCAGAGGGCCCTCTGGATAGGCGACACGCCCACGCGTTATGGGCAATTTAGAGACACCAAACGCCTAAAAATGCATCTCTGCAGCATGTAAGGGGGGATTGGTGGAGAAACCGGGCAACAGAAGCAGGTTAAACAGAAGTATTATGTGACGTCATCATGTGCTCCGCCTTCATGCTATAACACATAATGTTCTATATTCATCTATAACTAAAAATCTATAAATAAATATCAATTTATTGGATTAATTCAGCTTCAGCACATTTCTCAAGAAGTCAGCCTGCAGTGCTCTATGTCAAATTGGAATATACATATTGCAAAATCACCTACCGCAAGCAACATGTGATGGTCTCCCTCATTGCAGGAAATGAGGCTATAAGAGCAGGCTATAACAGTAAGTAATTCTTTTCCAGATTCAAAACACACACACACACACACACACACACACACACACACACACATGCATGCACACAGAGGTTTGTAATTATACCTTTGTGGGAACTGTCCATTCATTTCTATTGGGAAAACTCTATCCGCAACATGACGACCTTAACTCCTACCCAGCATTTTTACTTTTTTGTTTGCATTCACAGAGTTTGTGTGGTCCCCACAAAATCACAGGTTTTTATTACATCGTGGGGGACATTTGGTAATATAATGTAATAGAAACGTAATCCACACACACTCCAACTCATACATGTTTCGTGAACTTTCAAGGACTTTGTTGTTGTTCCCTTCCTTGCCTCTAGTGGAATATCAGCACAGATAAGAGGCTGTGACCTTTTTAAATAATCAATGCCAGGGCTGAAACAGATTGCTAATCTGCCCATTTAGACAAGATTCGGCCCAGATAAGTGATTCCAGAGCCAAGGGAAGTGGGAGCAATTGCATTCAGTGACCAACAATCTCACTGGCCTCCGTGTAAATTGGATTTTGGGGGGGGGGTGTTGCAGTTTGGTGAAGAAACCAAGGAACAATGTGTGCGTGACCTGAAACGCACCAGGAGATATGCTGCCCCCCCCACGAGTCAGTCTCCTGTGTAATTAGGTGGTAATGCAGAAGTACCTGTGAAGTTTGTGGAATGAATCTCACTCTTAGCGCGATTCAAATTTCTGATTTGCGACGTGGAAGTACAGTGAATGTATGTATACCCTAAAGCTCCATACTTGCTGATCTGTCCTCACCCTCCGGAGAATGAAAGTGAAGATCTTGCATAAACAAACAGTGTAATTTGGCCATGCCTCGAGTATCGAAGACCAACTCACAAAATAAGGTATATACATTCGAACTGGTAACTACATGAAGCTCACTTATGACTGAGAGCGTTCCGCATTTGCAGCTAAATGCCTTGATTTTCATTGTTAATCGTATAGTGATTGCGGCAATTATACTCATTGTCACTGGCATCATTTAATTTCTAAACCACTTGCATCTTCATCATCAGTGCTGTGTCAACCTGTTCTTTATTTCTCTCATAGTTATTGCTCTTGTTATCATTAAAGTTGTTCATCTCTGGTTAATTTTCTGTCCTTATCACCAATTTCTCTGCTGAATGAGTACAGCTGCTCTTTGTTGTGAGTGATGAAATCGTCCCTGATGAATGTCATGGTGAGTAAGATGATCAACACTGTTCCTGGTGAGTGTCACGGCTTATAAGATGCATGACATTGTCTCTGGTGAACTTCATGATGTATGAGATGGTTGACATTATCTCTGGTGAATGTCATGGTGAATAAGACTGTTCACATTTTGCTGGTGAAGCTTCTGGTGTATTAGATGGTTGACACTGTTGCCAGTGAGCATTGAAGTGGATAATATAGGAAGTAGATGTGATTTATATTCAAATATTCAGTACCAGCCCTGAAAATAATTTATTTATCTCTTCTAAGATATGCTGCTAGGTAAAGTTTTTATTTTGGAACATTGAACTATTTGTTAGAAAAGTCTATATCTGATGCAAAAACAAATATTCTAAGGTGTTAAGAGAAGATATATTTTAGTCAATAGTCTTTGACACAAAATATCTACAGACTCTCAAGACATAGTTACCTTGCAGTATTCCATCTCAGTATTGGTTCAGGCACAGGTTAAAGGCATCGCAAAACTGAAAAACAAGCTTAAGAAAACAAATCTGTAGAAAAACAAAAAGTATACAAACAGTGAGAACATGATCATTTCAGTTACTCTGTAGTGTTTAAAGTCAAGGACAGACAAGTCTCCTTCTATCCCTCCATAGTCTGGCCCAATTTTGACATTTTATGAAAGGATATCAAATCAGACAGGGCTGATAATGGATTTAACAAGATCAGTATTCTTCTCTTAATGTGCATGGCAAGAAAAGATGCTCTCTGACAAAATGATGTTTGACTAAAATTGCCGCTGGGGTGAAAAGCAATCCTCTTTATGTAAGAATCTGAGTGGAGTATCGTGGTAGTATGTAGAAAAGTGTGTTTTTGCCTGGGTGATGTCAGCAGGTTTCGTAAGTAAATCTCAGGGCTAACAGATAGTGGTGACGCGGCTGCGTCTGCATGGTCATGTGGCTGCGGTTCACGCCAAAAATAAACACACTGTATGAAATGAAATGTTACCATGCCTGCGTCTCGGTACCACACCCAGACCTCGCACCCATGCTCGGACATAGCCCCCTCTGCTCGTCAAGGCAGTTGGAAATAAAGCAGCCACTTTTTTCCGTTGGTAGATTGTGGCTTCTAATTAGTTTAATTAGCCAAAAAGCTCAATTCTCGATCCAGTCCCAGAGTACATCTGGATTGATATAGCTACAAAGAGTGCATATGTAGTTACGGTTATTGGCAGCCTTTCTGAACACATGTAAGCGAATGCATAGTGCTGAAGCTTTGCAAGCGGGGGCCTATAAAAGGGCAGGGCCACTAGTCTCAGCTGAAAGCTGATTGGGCCCTTCCCCTGTCACTCACTGATTTGAAATGTATCAATGGTTAATAATAAGGTGTACTCATTCATATGAATTATGGCCCCTCGTATGCTCCCCCCCCCCCACAAAATCACCTCTGCTGTATTTCAGTACTTTTAAAATCCATCTCCGGTTCAAAAGAGAATCTCTGTCGCTTTGGGGGGAAATAATTAGAGACGGGATGGTGTGAAGTGGTGACGCCGATGATTATTCCCCTGCTTTTAAAATTCATCAGTGTTCCTGTGGTCACCAAGTGCTTTTGTCGGCATTAGGCTGAGCGGATGAGAAAAGGCCTTCTGAGTGCATGTGCCATAAGGTCACCATATCTTTGTGTTTGCAAGTCTGCTCAACTGCCTAAGCTGGCAATTAGTGCTGTCAAGAACATAGCATTCATTTGTCGGCTCTAGTTAAGAAGAAACTGTGCTACGGATTGCTCTGTGGGCCTTAACATTCTCACTATTCACATATCTGTCTCACTCCATGATTATGATTATAATATGGGCAAAAGTAAATACAGGAGGGAAAATGCAGGATGGATTGGAAACAAATTCAAATAGATTAATCAAAGCATATTGTCCAGCCTTACTGCTTCAACTTATGGACCAAATGTGGTACATTTAGAGAGGCTACGTTGGTGTGATAAGGGTTGAAATGAGGTGTTGTGGTCCAGATAAATATGATTTATTGGTTCTTTGTCGGAAATTAACTGTATATAACACTTAGACAGCAGTTGTTGTTTTGTTTGATTTTTATTTTTATGTTAGCTTGTAGCAAAAACCTACCTTTATGTTGAAGACACAAGATACCAGAGTACTATGGTATTAACTTCCAAGGTTAGCTTTGGGTCAGGACCCATAGTTCTATAACCGGAGAGATATCATAGCACCACAGGGATGAGAAGCAAGTATATTATGATCAAGGTGCAGCGACTGAAAGCAAAGAGAAACATCTCCAAACACAGGTCATCCGGGGGGCTGACGAGACTGTGAGCACAGAGGCGGGCAAAAGGCTTTCCGCAAGAGTCATGCGTGTCCTGTCTGGAAATTTTGAAAGGTGTAGCACAGCTCCATAACTTAGCCGCACCACCCACCAAAGCACTCATTTTCAGGCCAAGAGGTGCGAACACCGTTGATGAAGTTTATGAAGAGACAAAGGGCCTGATGAACTTGAAATTATTCGTTAGTCCCGATGAACAGACCTCAACGGAACAAGCCACTTTACAACCCAGACAACCCCCCCGCCAGCTGAGAAAGCTTTTATTGTGCCGTTAATGCTGTGCAGCTTTGCCCGACTCCCTGAATTCTATTATACAGCAAGTTTAATCACAGCACAGTGCAACGCGTGAAGAACGGTGAGTGATTGTTGTCTAGTCAAGGTCATGTATACTGGCCCACGCTAAAAAGAGATGTGCGTTTGATGCAGGAGTGCACCCAGTCCTGACACTTGTGAGCTTGCTCTCATCCAACAGAAGCAGGAAGTACTCGGTTCAGTTTACAGAAGCCTTTGATGGAGAGGCAGCAGCCAGCATTGGGTGGCAGGTCAACTCCAAACCATACCATATCAACGTCATCGAACTGACAGCTGTAGCCCAAACCCTATCATCATATTGACAGGAAAGCAAAGCACAGACTAGTTTTTTCTTTTCCTGTATGGTTGGATGACATCAACACCAATGGGCAACATTTTGACAGACGGCTGCTGGGAATGCTTGTTCAGGATTCCTCTATTTATACAGTACATCTGTAAAAAAAAAAAAAAAAAATCCAAAACTGTCTTTAGCACGATAATGTCATACCGTAGGCTCTGGAGAAACATTGCCTTGTTTTCCTGTGTATTATACATGGCTGAGATGACAGTAAAGCTTAACTTGATTTGCCTTGACGTAGCCTTTTATTCATACCTGTAATCTTGCAGAAAAAGGTAAACGGCAGAGTCTTTGCCAAGATGCTCTTTGTATAAAGCATTTTACGTAGTCACAGTCTCAACACTGACTGGAAACGACTCAATTTAGGTTTTCTTACCAAAAGTCATTTAACGGGTAAAGTGAATTACTAGCCAATTGAATTGATATGTTCCTGTTTACATATTATTGTGAGGCTGTCAGAACAACAACGCATTCTGTTCTCCGTCTAGGTTCTCAGAATATTGTTCTCTTCTTCATCTGATCTTGATGTGTCTGTTTACACAACTCTGCGCTATTGATCAACATGACACCGTCACGTTTAATTTTGAACCTTTTTAAAATCCTCATGCTAACAAAGAGCCATGTGATAAACCAGCGAAGCACACCAGTAAGGATGGGCACTTTGCAGTCTGCGTTAAGTCTAATGCAACACTTAACATATTAATGCCATTTTGCATTGATTGATGCGTCTGAGAACTTTCTAGAGAGCGTTGCTGGCACGCTTGCATTGCGCCATAGATAACTCCGGTAAATCATGAGCAAATCTATTGCGAGCAACGGTTTACTGCTTAGCTGAAAAGCAGTCTGCCTCTGATGGCAAAGATGACTGATTACCGGGAGTCTGTCTACGACGCAGTACATAATTTACATCTTCGCGATGCCATTCAGTTGCTGCATTTGTTTCTGTCCCTGTTTGCGGGAAATACTTTGTTTCCCATTTTAGCCACGCGCAGATTGAATGGTGCAGCATTCATGCGGAGAGCAGCGTGACGCGGGTAGCCGCCTCAGCTAGCTGCGCTCAAATGAAGTGAAGTTAATATATCGGCAACTTAGGCATTCTGCTTCCCTGGAAATCATCTACAGGTGATGGGGGGTGGGGAGGGGGGAGAATGGAAATTTGCCATTCGTTTCTGCATTGGTGTGTGTTCCTCCGTCTGTACAGGGTTGCTGACAGAAGACAAATTCCATGAGTTGCTCATTCTCTACTGTCGGAAACGAAAACTTCTATATTTTATTATCCCACACAGGTGTAGCCGTCGAAGCTTCTGCAGTCCCAAAAGAGTATCATAAATCAAAATAACATGCAACCTGTTTGTATGCCTGCCAGCATGAGTTTCATTATTTCCTCGCGAAATACACATTCCTTTTCATTATAATGGAATAGTTTTACAGAAGTCGTTCACAATATGCAGTCAGGGAAAATTCGGGACTACAAAAGTGTTTTTTGGATGGAAGATTTGCAGGCTACCCTCATTGTTCCTGAGATAAGGTTTCTTGCCCAAAAAATGTCAGTTATTAACAGTTACATACTTGCAGTAGTATGGCTGCCATATAATTTCTTCTCTTCGGCAAGATCCATGTATACACAGTAACGCTGAAGTAAAACAATGAAATTGCTTTAAAGTGAAAAAAAAATTATGTGCAGTAATAACTTTTCATGGATGAGCGAAATTTTAATTTTTTACATTTGGTCATCAGAAAATATTCAATTCAATTCAATTCAATTCAATTTATTTTTATATAGCGCCCTTCACAGCAGAGTTGTCCCAGGGCGCTTTACATGG
>JABFDZ020000118.1:5464257-5475048 GCA_019775955.2 Pollimyrus isidori
CTATGAGGTTCATAGTCGAATCAGACGTCTACGAATCGAATCGTCGAATCCTCGACTATTAGAAGTCAGCCCTACATTTATCAACCCCCAGTAGCTCATTTGCTAGTTGATATGAGGGACATTTAGTTTTATGCAATTACCGTGAGTTCTGTGTGTGTGTCTATATATATATATATAAATTACTATTTTGAGATTTTGTTTGAAATAGGAGCCTTATGTTACTCGTGATCCTGAGGGATTCCGTGTTGTGCTGAGAGCAGTTACCCAGGCTGCTCTGCGACCGCGATGCACACCAGACCCCCCAGCCAGTGCAGCACGCCGTTGGCGGGTGAGAAGAGGCGTGAGACCAAGCAGCACACGTGGGTTGCGGAATAAAGTAGACTGAAGGAAGACTGGCCTGTTATGTTGTAGTCCTGTTCCTTATTAGCATACCTCCAATCGGCTTACGTAAAATCCTTCAGCAATTCGTGTAATAAATAAATATGTCATATCCTCAATCTCATTCTCCTACCGCTGTGGAGTAGAAGCTCATCTCACACCTAAACCATAGTGAGATGGGGTTCAAGTCGCCGGGATTAACCCTCCTTGGTCAAATAGGACGTATAAGGAAAATTACACTGAAGTAAAAGCCATCAAGTCGTCTCCTGAGAATGAAAATGGAAGCAGAAAATAAAGGGGGATTCAGCTGACCAATTATGAAGAAGCTCCTAGTGACGTCAGATCCGGATTTAGATGCCTACAATATACTTGTCTGTCATCCCCAATTGTAAGAAATTATTTCTTTGTTCCTTTGCAGCCCTCAATCGATGTGAAAGCAGCAGACTATGAACCCAGGCAGCTTAAATTGTCCTCATACTTTTGTAGTATCGAGGCACTGATAGCGCAGGCCCAGTGACAGATGGGGTTGAGGAATCTTCTCGCACCCGTGTTCCAATGTGGCATTGTCAGGCAGAAGCCTGCGTAAGTCTGGGCTGGTGTTCAGATGTGTCACCGCTCGAGGGACGCGATAGGGCTGTACCTGGGAGAGTCCACAAAATCTAAGGTGGTGTTTGGGAATCTTGGGTTGTGTCAGAATGAACTCATAAAAACCTGACTTTTTCATAGCTGGATGTGTCTCAAAGTGCTGTTGAGATTGCGGAGGAGGTTTCTGGAATCCGCCTGGTGGGGATCCCGGTATCAAAACACAGAGGCATTATCCTCTTCCTCAATTGTTTTCTTTTCGGGCGACACAAGAAACCAGTATGAAAATGTGATATGTGTCCTGAAGAAAAACCCAGCTTGTTCTGAAGAGCTTGATGTTTCCAGCCAGCTACATGACAAAAATAGGGTGCCCACTTGCCAGTGCTGCTGCTTGAACTCCTGGATCTGAGATGCTGAGCTTGCTAATGATCATCAAGCAGGCTGGTAGTTGGGAGCTGGAAACGGGTTTCTCTTCCTCTATGGAAACGGGTTTCTCTTCCTCTATGGAAACAGGTTTCTCTTCCTTGAGGTGGATGTCGCGTTCTTATTGCTGCCTGGCAGCTTGCTGAACACTCCCTGACTGTTCTATGGTTGGGTTTAGCAGTGCTGCTGAACTAGAGGACCTCCAGATAGATGCTGTGCGTACCACAGAGTAAGGAAGCCCTAATGCTTTTGCAGTGGGGGACATGCTGCAATGGAGAGTTCTTCCACTCCTACTTGATGGTCTCCAGCACCTTGCTGGAACGCCTCTCTTTGGTCTGCCTCAGGCAGATGGCATCCAGAGGAGAAACACGGGGCAGGGGGATATTCAGGATTGAAACAGATCTGAAAGAAGACAAAACGGCTTCAGTCTAAAGAAGTCTATTTTTACAGCAACTTCAGCTGCATGCTAAAAAGGATCTTTACAAAAAGTAATATGAGATGTACAAGAAATAACCCTAATGTTTAAATAGAGGAGGTATTAATATTGGCTTTTTTGTGGTGGCTATGGCTTGCCATGGGGTGACTATGATGTCAGTATTGGAAAGGGGCTGCCGCGCATTGACGGGGGTAATAGAAGACTGGGCTGGAGTGACTGCGGACAGCGATCGAGCGGATTTCCCAAATGCTTTACGTAATTCAACTAATGGGCTTTTGGTTCTAAAACATGATGATGACTAGGAAAGTGAGTAAAAGACTGCAATGACATGGACCTGGATAAGCTTATATGGGGTAGGGAGAATCAAATGTCCTGCAAGGGCAAATCAAGTGGCTTCATGGGTTTGTACCCATTTCTGTCTAATTATTGAACTCTTTTTGATCATTTGATTTATTTTTTAAGCTGTCACTGTATATATCGGTCTCCTCTCCCCCCGTTTGGTTACATTATTTCACTCCCCTTCTCCCAATATTTTGGCCCAAAAAACAAAATGCAGAAAGTTCACGCCAGGTCCTTTCCAAGATCCTTTGGTCATGTGACATTGTCCTCAAGCTGAACAGCCCAGACATTGCCTTTAAAAATCAGGGAGAAGACCCCCCCACAGGATTTTAACAATAGGAAATGGTTTCGGAGCTACAGACGGAAAAAAAAAATTGGATGAGAAACGACTGGACTAACACCCGAGAGAACGAGTGTCTGGCATTCATCACCAAGGAGATAGGAGAGATTCAAGAGGGACACCTCTCAGACACTGTTAGGGAGTGTGAGTTTCAGGAGGTGCAGCCGGCTGCAGGACTGTAGAAAACTGGAGAAGAACATTTACTTCAGGAGCCAGTCAGATGTTCACGAGAGGTCGTTCCACCCTTGAGTGCTCTTGCATGAGATCCCATTGTCTGAACATTCAAAATGTCTTAGTTAGCTGACAGCCTCCTTAGCAAGGGCAACACCTTAAGCTCCAGATGCTCAAACAGCAACTTTCGTTTGAAAGAATCCCTTAGCTGGTCGTCAGTGTTAGCCATCAGCTAACTGCCAGAATAATTCAGTTTTATTTAAAATCTATTCCATGGTTGTTCTTTCCTTATACCTCTCTGGAAGCAATTTATAGGCTAATTGGAAAATAAGCCAGGTGTTATATGCATACTGTATATCCTATAATTGGGGACTTGTTTAAGAAAAGAATTTGTAGTCTTGGTATTACCACACCATATTAGTCAAATTAATTCTTCAAGCAACATTCATAATTTCAGCTGTACTATTGTTAAAAAAAAGCACCTTTTGTCTGCTTTACAGAGTCTTCCCTGGATACAGCCCCACTTTCCTGCCGTGTGTGAGATCTCGCCACAGCCGCACATTTTCAAACATGAACCTAGGTTAATACGGGATCACCCTGACACCTGCGCTGTCTGGGCTCCTACAACCGTCTTCATGACACGGTTCCGCATCCTGGCACGTACAGGTCAAGACGCCCCCAACCCCGGCTGTCACCGGGTTGGTTTGTTCGCAAGCCAGATTCCTTTGCATAACTAGCCGTGTTGTAAAAAATGTTATATCCCTTGATATTTATGGTAATATACCACCCCTGACACCAGCAGGAGTTTGGTAGATATTGAGGTCTTTCTGTGAAGGAGTGTCAGCAGTGTGCCTCTTCTTCATCCCCTCTTAAATCCTCATCCCAATATCATTATTGGACAAACTGGTCCAAGCAAAGTCCAGGTCTCAAAGTACACATCTTCATCAAGGCCATGTTGACTAAAGGAAGGATGAGACATAACCTGCATTGGCAGGCAAGCGAAGCATCACTGAAATCCCTGAAAGGTTTGATTTATTACATTAATCACTGATGGATTTCAGTAACCGATCGGAGCCAGTTTAATAAGAGATGGGACATAACGATCCAGTAAGCGCTCTCCAGCTCCGTTCTGCCTTCTGACATGTGCCTGACTGCTTGAAAAGGTGTTCCTCTCCAAAGCAGGCTTGTTTTGAACATATCGCGCATTCAGCCCTGCCACAAAACAGGCTGGCCAGTAGGACCGCTCTTGGGGAAACGTCTAAAACCTCTAAGGCTTATTAATATCATGAGCTTGCTATTTCAAGCAGCAGAATCACAGAAAGCACCGGAAAGGTCCCTGGCGTAACAGCCTCATGGGGTTACTTACTGCTGTGTATGAGCCACACGGGATTATATGTGCACATGTTTATGGTATGTGTTTCAATTTATAAGAGTGTGCTGTGTTCATGTCAGAGGTGTTGACAGTGAGATCTCTTATGTGTGTTTCCCCTTAACAGCTCCACAGCTGATATGAATGCATATACAACTGCTTATCTATCGGCGCCCTGGGAGCTTACAGTGCCACACAGACAGCTCGGCCGGCTATTGGGCAGAAGCCAGTACTTTAAGTCTATCAATATATTATCAGAGGTAACAGGGATGTAATAACAATGAAATATGCTAGCAAGCATCGCTTCAGCTGATAGGCTGACATGCATCATGTGACAGAGAGCAGGTCATTTATTAGTGATGGGGTTTCTGTTTCAGTGTTGCAGGGGCAAACAGCGATGGGAGAAACATGAAAAAGAAAAAAAAGCCTTTTTAGTGCGGAATAAATATAAAAAATCAAAATCATGGGCACGTATTGGGGAATAACTCAACATGGCAGAGACTGGACCAGACAGGTTTACTGGCAAAAAGACAGAACACAGCAGGTCATTTTGTACTGGTAGCCATTAATAAGGGATTGGAGGAGTTAATCAGCACAAACAACTCTGGTCATGTGACACTGCCATCCAGAAATGGCCACACCATCCTTCTTCACATGATGTTTTAAGACTTCATCATTATTTCAAAATTATTTTATTCAACAATACACCAACTGAAACAAGCTATCACATACATTACCATATTTTAATCTGTTTTGCCTATCTCTCTGGCCTCTTACTCAAAGGAAGGCATTATTTTAATTTGACAATCAATTGTTTACAAGACCGTCCATTGTGCTCTTTGTGCATTTGTAACAAAACAAAATGTGCCACGTGACTGAAGACCTTTACTCTGTAAACTAATTTTATTTGCTAATAGGGTTTAAACAAGGCTTTAATATTTCAGCATATTGATTTGTCTGGTATAAATTTTTATGTGGCTTAAAGCAGTTGCCGTCTAATGGACTTTAAGAAACAGGATCAAAATGTTTTAAGAAAAAAAAACATTTTAATGCATCAATTTGGAGATTGCAGTGATGCATTTGGCAGAAAGACAAAGGACTCCGTCTGTGTTGTTTTTTTTTTGTTTTTTTTTCCCTTTCCAGAATGTGCCATTCTGGGTGTATTGTTAAATATGTTCTTTGGAGAACTATTACTCAGCATTGCATGCTGGGTAATGTCATACATCATGTGCTAATGTAATGCAGTTCACCATAATGTACTGCAAATGGCACACATGTTTTCACTGGAAGTAAATGTGACTTTAGCCACATTAAAATAAATGCATCAGCAATAAAACTCCAGGTATGCAGAGAGATATTAATGCTGAGAACCTCCAGTGGTCTGGAATATAAAGTAACCCATTCTGTGGGCTGTGTTCATTGATTGATGTCTTTGCAAACAGCAGGAACGATCCAGGAATCATGCATCTGTCCCTGCGTCTGCAGGGAACAAAGGGTTGCCTTTGGTCATTGCACAAAAGCATGCACGCGCACTCATTGTGAAGTTATGTCAAGGCCGATGCCATTCTTTATTGCTTCAGAGGGTTTCTCTTTTCTCTCATCGTCCTGTGGGCACTCCTGAAACGGCTGTTGACTTGACACGTCCTGCATCCACTGGAATGCAATCTGAGGAGAGTTTTAGTGGAGTGCTGTGTAATTGCCTTTCGGTCCAGAGCGACCCCGAAGCCTGCTGAGGCCCTGTGACGGTGCTTCATAACAGTGACACGCCACCAGACCTTGGAGCCAGCATGCCGACCAGCATTATGAGCACGATGTTGACTGATTAAAAAGCTGCAGTGAATTACTATCGTTTTTTTTTTTTTTCTCCCACACTGAGGGCGTGCCTTTCAGCTTGTCTTTGTTTGCATTTGACTGCGTGTTGGAAGGTTCTGTGTTCAGTGTGAGAACAATGGCAATTTGCATCAAACGTGCAGCTGGCATGAATGGAATGTTAGAGAGTAGCGTTCATGTATGGTATGTATTACGCAAATTTATGTTGAACACCACAGCACTGAATTGTATTATTCCATACTTTCCGTTTACCTGGAATATTCAAAGCCTTTTTGGAAGTTTTTGGCAGAGATTATTTGCTTTGGATGGATGGGGTGCTATCATTTTATTCAAACACAACCATTCCCTAAATATACCCAACCAGCACTATAACCAAAACATTTTTTCAGCAGACTGAATAAATTAGACCTATGAGTAATCCTTGATATTTATTCCAAAAGATGACTATATTTATTTATTATTAAAGCCGTGCTCTACAACACATCCCTTATGATGTTATTGCAACCCAAGAAACATTTATGAAGGCGAATCTATAGCAAGAGTTCAGTTGACGTTCATAAGGTTGTTACAGTCAGCGAGTGACCATGTGACGTGTTTGAACCTGTTTGAATGAGCCTCACTGAACACGTGCAGTATATCACACAGCTTTCAGTGCAGCCAAGTTCTCAATGCTGGTCTAAATAGATCAGCCAATAGGAAACATTGCTGTCTCGTATTATGGTAAACCGAGGATACTGCCTGTTTACCTACCGTTTCAAGGTATGACGTGTAGGGTAATATATATGCGAAAGTGCAAAGAGAAACCCCACCAGATGCTCCACAAATGCAGCGATCGCATCATTAAATGCTTTATGGGACCTGCTTGACTTGAAGAATTTATGGTGCCATGGAGGAACTAGGAGCAGGTACTCAGCCGGCGAGACATGCTGATCTCCCCCCACACCGGCAGGTAGGCTCGCCTACGAAGCCACGTCTAAGTCTGTCTCAAGACAAGACGGTGGCTTATGCGGCATGCATCCCGCTTTCATTTCTCATGCTCGTCCACCTGCAGGTCTGTCGCTCCTGTGTGTAGAAAACATGTCCCGCTGCCTGGCAGCGTGAGGACGCCCAGACCCACAGCCACAGCTATGGTAGTTGGGATGCGCCATTGACCTTGGCAGGGAGGGATTGGGCTTATAAATTATGGAACGGTAAAATTAAAGATGTCAGATTCTAAGGCCAAACCGAAAGTTTGCGCTTTGGGTATATACAGGGGCGAGGCCACAGGGGTATTGACCACAGCTCAAAGCTGATTGACCTCCTCACCTGTCACTCACCAATTCAAAACATATTATTGGCTAATGATAAGGTTAGCCCCTGTGTATGAATTATGGCCCCTCCTGTGCTTCCCCACCTTAAAAAAATCCTAAAATCGCCACTGGTTTGTGCGAACAGGCTGATAGATCATGTCTCCAGTGTTCTTAGAAAAAGGGTGGAGGCTGTGTAGGATCATCAGAAAGCTCTTTGTTAAATATTGATAACGAGACACGATTCCTCTGGCACGAGCCTCTCCAGCCGACAAGTGCTTCTTATCTTTGAGCATGTTGACAGTAAACCTACTCTTCCGAGACGTGGCCAATAGCACATCTGAAAGCGCCAGTCTGTTCTCGCTCCTCTCGCATTATCCCGGCTGCACTTAGCTGCTCGTCCCCAGCACTTTCTTTAGGACAGACATCAGTTTTACGACGGCTGCGCTGATCAAATCCATCTCTGACAATTAATGCCTTTAAATTTCCCCCGTGCTGCTCATTTAAAATCTCTTTATAATCCCAGAAGCCTATTCCTTTATCATTTTCTCCCACAATTCTTATTAAACAATGAGGCATGCCTTATGGAGTCTGACAGGAGGTGCGTTGTATTTTGGGGGACGGTGTGTGCTTGGCAGGTTAGGTGGCTGTGCTTGCAATCAGAAGGTCATTGGTTCAGATCCCATAGGACAGAGTGACTGCGCCGTTGAGCACGGCCCTTACTACCAATTACTCCTGGGATTGTCCGGCCCTTCCTTCAGTCATATGTCGTTTTCGATAAGGGCAAATAAAAAAAATGTAATTTGGGGCAAAATTTCATCGCCACCCCATGCAGGGGTGGTGTTTTGGTTAATAATAGCCCCTGGTTTGGTCGTTGCAGAGACCTCATCTACACCAGGCAGTCCCACAGGCCTTATGAAAGTGTTATGCTTGCACCCTCGAAATGCCGCTGACCTTTGGTGGATAGTTTTCCAGAGAGGTTTCTGGTGGTGGGAGGAAGAATGGTGGCGGTAACAAGGATCACTCAGCACTTGGCCGTGTCTCTCCTTACCTTTGGCTTTAAGGCTTCCCAGCTCGCAAATGACAGCATCCTTAATTACCATGTGCTCTCTCTGTGGGGGGGTCTCTATCACCTTGGAACACATTTGAGAGGCTGTACAAGGGGAAAGGAATGTGTTCCCCGACCTTTCACACAAGTGCATGTGTGCAAACAAACACACACACACACACATACACACAGGTTTGTAATTATACCTTTGTGGAGACTCTCCATTCATTTCTATGGGGAAAACTCCCAACATAATAACCTTAACCTCTACTCAGCCCTAACCTAACCTTAACCATAAATTACCTTTATATACACCTTTATATAAACCTAATCCACACACACACCAAGGCTGAGATCCGTTGGACTCCGTGAAGGTCATAGCTTCAATTATAAAGTGCCGCATTAATAAGTACAGTTCTCTGGGAGTCAGATCTTTTCGGCTAAAGGTTGTCCTGCCTGGAACGTGCTGAGAGAACAGTGCGGAGCAGAGCTTCAGCCTGACACGCGGTCTTCAGCACCACTTAATGAAGCCGTATCGGTAACTGCCGTAACAAGGATTCCTTTGCATTGGTTCTAATTTACCTTTATGCTGGCATTGACATATACTGTAAGGCACTAATTACACACTTATTAAATAATTAAGAGCCAAATTTAATCCTGTCAAAGGTGTGTTAGAAAATATGCACACATTTATATATAGCAGCAAAAGTATGAGTTGAGATGAAATTGTATATTATTTGCTGACATTTAAAGAAATACAACGCGTTATCTGTGGGTGAATAAAAAAGCGTAAATAACATGGTGCCCATATTCTAATCGTGAAAACCTCATTTCGTAGCATCTTATAAAAGATGGATGCGATATGTACTGTGTAATGTTACGTACGAGTTAGTTAATGCTATTCGTGTCAGGTAAGAGTTTGCAGATAGGCTACAGTACATACTGACACGTACGTTTTAATAGAGAAAAAGAGGTTTAGTGGTGTATGATTACGAGGAGGGCGAGCTGCTTTCCATCCGTTTTAACAACTATTGATAGATTACCGAGTCATTCATGTAGGATTTGTGTCTTTATAGAACTTCTCTGTCTGTATTGATCCACGATCATTCATATGGGAGTAAAATAACAGTACGGAAGCGCCCACCTAACCCCTTCGTTACATGCGGACTGAGCAAAGTGGTGAGAAACGGCTGGAGAGGTGAAGAATGGAGTCCTGATACATACAGAAACTGAAAATGGAAGAAAAAAAATAACTTGATCTTTGCTTTGAGCGTAGATGCATTAGCTTACTGTCTGGTCCAAAGATACAGCTTCTGTTGTACTAAAAAAACTGAAAAGAAAGTGTTTGATCAGATAGATGATTTATTTGCAGGCTTTAAGATGATATTTAATCTGGATACAATTAAGGAGTGCAATATTGAAATAATTGCATCGTATAACAAAATAATTACTGTACAATCTTTGTAAAATACTCCGTAAAAGAGTTTTACGCGTGAGAGCTTAATAGTTAATCTTCCTGCTTATTATATTCATTATCTTTTTAAATTTATCTTTATATTTTATTTATCTTTTTTCTTTGACATCATGAACCCCTCAATCGTTCCTATGTAGGCCTAAATCAAATTGCAGGTCGCCGTTTCCACATGAACATGGAGGGTGCTAGTTTAGTGAAATCGATAGACATGCCGTTTAAAGATTGAAACAAAGGACATTGAGGTGAGACACTTTATGTAAATTCTGCCTTGACATCGCTACATATCAAAGGAGATCTGGCGAAAGAAAAAAAATGAAATTTAGGAAACTACAATCAGCATCCTAAAATTGTAATTATTCCTTACAACTGCAAAATAGTTTGTCTTATTTTTCCTCAGTGCTTTAGATCATTTTAGGACACTGATATTTCAGGTTTGTGGGGTTTAACAGTTTAATAAACAGAGAGTCTTAGCTTCCAGCTTATAGACGTGATTGCATTTTGCGCTAACCGGAGATTCGACCGTGCTACGAGGAAAATCAGAATGCATGGTCAGAAAGGAAAAAAATCAATGCTAGCAGAATATATAATTTTTCTTCTGGAGTGCGGCTTCTGCTAATTTATGGATGACTTTTAACATGTCCACGCTCGCTCGGCCAGCACTCTGCTGGTGTTCATTTATCCCACTTTTATTTTAACGTTTCAGTGGACGATCTGAATGAAAGTTCTCAGCCGGATCACGTTTGACCTGCCAGCTGACCTTGATATTTAAACGGTAATGTTCAAACTCGGGTTCGCTACTCAATATATCGATACGCCAGCCCTTTCGCGAAGCCGTGGACGGCACCTGCCGCACAACATTAAGCACGCAATCTATATTTCTGAAAGGGCAAGGAGAGGGTTCACGAATACCTGGCTGCAAGCGGCATGCCTCGGGCAGGGAATCGCGGGACAGGGTCATGCGCCGTTTGCCCTGTGCTATTTAGATGGAGATTGTAAACCAGGGAGGTATTCCAGAAAGCAGGTTATGTGACTTACCCCGATAAGTTGAAGGGTAAGTTTGTGGATATCCTCAACTTTCGGTTCCAAAAACGGAGGTAACTCTCTGGGTATGTATG
>JABFDZ020000118.1:5504103-5520707 GCA_019775955.2 Pollimyrus isidori
TTATTAACAAACAAACCGGGGTCCCCCCATCTGTTCATGTATTTTTGACTCCACACTATTTTTTTTTTTCAACTGTTTTTTCCAACTCGCCCCCCCCCCCCCCCCCCCCCCGTAAATTACAGACCACGATTGGAATTATATTGCAGGAAATTTAATTGACAGAAGTGCAAGATTAGATTTTTCAGCACGAAAATAGTAGCAGATTTGAAGCACGTGGTATAGGCAGTGCAAAGGCGGTGAGTCATTGTCTCACGATCAATAGTGGTAGAATGTTTCGCTGAGGTTACGTATATGGTGCGTGCCCCAGACCCCACGGATTATCCACTCCCTGTTGTTTTTCATAGTTCATTATCAGGAAGCAGCTTGTTAACTGGCAGACAGGACCACAGTGCTCAGAAATAAAAATGTCAGATAAATTGTGGCGTTGGAGGGGCCACCGGGTTACTGTGAGATGATGGCCTGTTAGTGTCTGACAGCATAAAGGAGATTTCCTGCGGCTCTGGTCAGACCGCCATGTGTGACCCGGCAGCTCGACTTCAGACTCCATCGTAGTGTCCGTTACCAGGCTTAATGGCATCAATATGTTTCTAAGGAAGTGGCTGCATTAAGTCACCAGGTTTACAGTGACAATGATGTCAGAGAGAAAAAATGAAATTAAATACAGGTATCATTTTGTACATTCTGACTTCATAAAGGTCAGTTTGATGGCCTTTATGTTTTACTGGCTGGATAAAAACATTGCATGCATGCCGGCTATGCCCCTGAGCTGTACATGTATATATTGCAGTAACAAAGCACCTGGAAACAGTAAACATCCAGTCATCCATCCAATAATCACTATTACTGTTTGTTCAAGAAGGATCATGGTGAAGAAAAAGCCTCTCCCTGTTTTGGGGGGGTGGCGTGTGGCTCAGCAGGTAAGGGTGTTGTGCCTCTGTTCAGAAGTTTGTCAGTTTAAGTCCTTGAGTCAGCACAGTGATTTCACCATCAGACCCCAAGCAAGACCCTTAACTCCAGATGCTCCAGGGCTTGTTTGCCTCTGCTTCCTCGTGTCTGCTAGTTCTAAATAAAAAAATGCTAAATATTAAAATTAATTTGCATACGATACATAGTGTAGATGACAGAAGTGACTGAGAAGGTGCAGTAAAGCTATAACAAGACAAGAGAAGACGTGGTCCCCACAATGTAATAAAAACCTGTTATTCTGACACTACAGGGACAATTTCTCAGGTCCCCACAAAGATCTGTGAATGCAATCAAAAAAGTTAAAATCCCAGGAGTCTCATATTTTGTTTTGTTACTTTTGGTTAATGTGAGGGTTGGGAAGGAGGTAAGGTCGTCATTTTGGGATTAGAGTTTTCCTGTAGAAATTAATGAAGAGTTCCCAAAAAGATACAATTACAAACCTGTGTGTGTGTGTGTGTGTGTGTGTGAGTGTGTGAAAACCCAAGGCAGAGGACACCATGCAATGCCAGTCCATCACAGGTCACAAACTGGCACAGTGTGGGCACTTTAGAGTTGCCAGTTAGCCTGTTAAGTAGGCACAAGGTCAGGACATAAAAAAACCTTACAACACCTGCAAGCTTAACTTTCCAAACATTTCAGATAGAAATCTAAATGTCATCTGCCTCTCAGAAGGACGTCACACTCGCCACACTAAAGCACTTAAACAGTATAGTGAAGAGGGAGCGTTTTCCGCATACTGAACCGCTTGAATATTTGGCCAGTAAAACGCAGCACAGGGTGCATTCGGAGCTCCGATACACAGTAATGCGTTATAAAAATGACAAAGGCGAGGGGAGCCCGCCGACACTTTCAGCAGCAAGAAGACAATTTCCATAAATTAGCAGCACCTTTGTTTGCTGCATCGCCTCAACGTGATTTCTTTGCCACACAGTCAGAGCAGTGGCGAGACACTGTAAAGGAACATCTCCACTTGGCTTGTTATGGTTTCACTACGTTGTCCGGATCATTGATGACTGATTGGTGCCATCGTTAAGCTCATCAGCTCACAAGAATGCCTGGCCTCAATGTCAGGAATCTTCTTTTTTAATGTTCTGAGGGGTCTTACGGAACATCGGTGGATTCACAGATTTGGGCCCAAGTGGAGAATTTCTCTAACAAAGTCGGGGTTTGGATCCCACAAAGCATGTATAAATTATAACCCTGAACCGCAAGAGGCTTTGGATGTAAGCATCAGGGAAATGTTTAACTCTTTTTTTGTATAAGTTATGCAATGATGGATGGACTCTTGTTATATAGACGCTATATAAAAATAAATTAACTCAAAATTAAATTCCTGCATTTCCTGCACTGGTGGTTTCCTGGACCCCCTCCCTCACTCATTTCATGGTTCCCCGAGCATCAGCAGATTCCCTCTCCATATGGTCCAAGACTGTGATGCACGCCGTAAGAAACATGACCCTTAAGAACAATGCCCACATTCTCATTTTTAATTTTTCGTTTTATGCATCGTTCTTCTCTTACTCAACAGCATGCTAATAATTGTCACAGGTAACATAGAGCTAAGAGGCTAATAGTTGTACTAATTATTTATAATTGTCATTTCTTAGATAACCAGTTTTGTCATCTACACTTTACATCATATGCAAATAAACATGTGTTCGGGGTGGACAAATGGGGGTGGGATGGGTATGTTTTTCCATCAGATTTTGTGATTTATAAAAGTTGTTTCACTGACATGTCACATTATAGATCCCAGCCTGCAATGCTGTAGACCTTGATCCGCTAATCTCCTGTTTAGTGAAACAGGTCAGATGTATTTGGCTGCACGGTATAGCGTGAGTGCCTCGAGTGCTTGTTTCCATTTGCATAATTATTTACGGCGGATTTGTCTCCGGAATACTTAATACTCTGTTCATTTCAGACACTTGCCTCCCCACACCCCTTAGCCAATTCCGTTCTCCAATCAAGTTGGCTGACGGCGGTTACCACCTTCATATCCCTCCTCGGAGTCTAAATTCCCACAATTGCCTCGACGGACACGACAAGCGCAACGTCTGATGCGGCTAAATGGGACACTGGGTAGCAATAGCATCTACAGCCAATATCTGTTACTTTTTCTGTAGATCTTTGCTGACGTTCTGGTTCTTTTTTGATATCCACAGATTCCTCTGAACTTTATATTTCTGCCAGTTTGTGCTAACTTCCTTTTCTTCTGTGCGCTATCGAGTTAACTGCTTACCACTTCATTATTCCTCTGCGTGAAAAAAAAGAGAGTAATAATTGAAGGTACTATTGGGCCCTCTGAGATTTACAGACTATTCATTGAAATCATGCTTGTATTCATTATTAACCTTTAATTATAGTGAACGTTTGGAGGGGGGTGGGATTTTGCTGTGGGGGCGCTTTCTTTTTCCCCACTGAAATAGCCTGTGTGTGGATTTGAAAGGCTCGCCGCACTCTGGAAGAGAGTAAAGGCTCGGATCGCACCCGTCAGCCGAAGGAGCCCCACGCTTGCATTAAATTAAAAAGGAATCAATAGCAATTAAGGCGGTTCTGACAAGTCCCTTTGCGTTCCCCTTAGCGCCAAGCTGGGAGCGCCGTGCGCTGGGTTGTTAGGGACGGCCCCCGACCGCTTAGCGGTAACAAAGGAGCCTCGCCGTGCCTCGGATTAAACAGAGCAATTTCCCCCGTCGCAGCACAGCGGCGAGCCATCCGGCGGCGGCGGCGTATCGGGAGGAGGCCCGAGATGCTCCTGCCTGCTCTCTCACCGGGGTGGGGGCGCGGCGCATGTGTGGATGAGGGACGGCCGCGATCGCTGTCAGCCACGCCGGCAGGGTGAATGGACATCCAAAATGGTTACTTGCTTGCCAGTTCGCATAAAGGGCACTTTATTGTAAAGAGTATTAATCAATAAAAACCGCGTCCTTGAGGCCTTTCACTCCTTCGGCAGTTTGTCTGTCGTCTGTGGACTGGCGCGTTCAGCGAAGTGCACTTTTGTACCTGTATGACCTTTTCACCCGGTGAAGCTTCATCAGATTTTTATATTTATGTGCTGTGAGCCCATAGATTCTGTGATCCCCCCTCCTCCCCCCTGACCTTGCTTAGGACAAAGTGTGTATAGAAAATGCCCCGGCCTGCTTTGTGATGGCTGTACACATCTTCAGGACCTGTTCACTCACCTCCTGCTTATTTACCTCGTTTATGGGTGCGGGTGGCCCACCGACGGCTGCCAGCCACATATTCCAAGCGGCATCCGATAAGAACGTGTAACGTGTAATGGAACAGCCTCCTGACAATCGGCGCGATGAACGCAGCCCGATAAGGGCCGTCTCCGGGGGCTCCGTTGTTATCACAATGCTCTGCTATAGCAGCAGCCTGATTCATGCTGCAGCTGCAGATCACCCCCTGCTGGTGGGAGGAGAGGGTTGCGCTTATGGTCAGACAAAGGTTCCCATTTACGCTGGGAACGTGCTCGGTTTTTATGGTCACGGCTTTATGGCCACTTAAGTGTGTAATTTTAAGACACCCTTTGCAGCTATATAATGTTTTGCGGTGTTATTACGCTAGAGAATTAGACATGGTGCTTGGAGATATTCACGGGTATGTAAGCCCAAAGGAACTGGTTTAATTACCTCTATAAAGTAAATTGTTGGTGTGTATATGTGACTGGCCATACCACTTGATCATCTCTTACTACAGTCCACCTTTATAGTTTGTCCAGTAGCCAGTAAATAACTTAATATACTGTTTAACTAAATAAATTGATACAAATATTTTGTATCGCCTGATAAAGTGTGGGGGTGTTATGGTGGCGCCTTGTTTAGCACTGTTGCCTCACACCTCTGTAACCCAGGTCTGAGTCTCTGCCTGGGTTACGTGTGTGTGTAGTTTGCATGTTCTTCCCATGTCGTAGTTGGGTTTCCTCCAGGTGCTCTAGTTTCCCCTCACAGACCAAAGCCAAGCAGGTGGGACAATGGATGGATGATCTGGGGATTAGGGATATTATATGACTGCATTTCTTGATGCTTCCTTTGGATGGTGCTGCAGGGATTGGTGTCATGGAACCCCTTCTGTGTGCTAGTAATTTCGTGTACGAATGCGATAAGATGTGTTTGCATGTTCTTTATGTTAAGCCAAGATCATTTGCAGTGAGTCTTGACCCCAGGCATGGATGTCATGTTCTCATTCCTGTCGATGATTTTCATTGGCTAGATATCAAAGCCGGAATGGCGTCCTGGACGGCAGGTGCGAGCTGACGTTGCCAACAGTGTTGTGCTTCTGGCCGAGACCGACACAAAATACTGGAGTGGCTCAATGCTGAGCGTGAATTGGCAGGGATACGAATCAGCAATCGTGAGACCTTGGAGCTCTCTTGGAAAAGACCAGAATGTCCCTTTCAGGTGAGGTAGGGGAGTCAACTTATTGATGGATGTGACGGTAAGAAGTTACGTGAGATGAACAGCACACTGAGCACACTGCTTCCACGGCAAACACCAGAAGAGGCGATCTGAAAATGGATGGTTGGATAGATGGATGGATGGATGGATGGATGGTGCTTTATGAGTGGTACGGTAGCACAATGGCTAACAGCATAGCCTTGCCCCACCAGGACTCCTATTCAGTGTTTCATATCAGTTTATTTTTATACACAAAAAAATTAGTACACATTTTTTCCACAACACAGTCGCATCAAGGCACTGGGCAGGACTGTGTGACAATCCATTGTATAAAATTTATACAAGGACTCCTACGTCCATCTCTGTGCATAGATTTTGTACATTAACCTCATGTCTTGCACATGAGGGGTCTAACAGTCTGCAGATGTACTTTTTGACCCTCCAGCAGGATACAGGCCTCCTGTCCGCATTCTAAAGCATGCCGGGGTCTGTCTGATTAAAGTCCCAGAGTTAAACAGCCATCACGCCTTGTGTGCTGGGCGCAGAGAAACCCCCCCCCCCCCCAAGCCTCTCTGGGTCTCTCTGTGCTGATGCGGTTACCCAGTGGGGTCTCTGCTGTCCACGAGTTTGTGGAGCTCTCAGATTAAACCCACATGGAGTTACCCCCACCCCATTCAGAGAGACAGCATCGCACAGGGGCTTCAAAGCAACCAGGTAAGGGTAGCGATTTACCCAGACAGTACACTTTAAACGAGTGCCACTCAAAATTGTAGCCTCTTGTCCAGTCACATGCTGCTGTGCCTGAAACACCCCCTGCAGCTCCGACCGCCGCGTACACAGCGAAAGGCCCCAGGCGGTGTCAAAACGCAGCTCGGCTGACCACGTCAGCTTATGGAATCTCTCGACGGTGATAATCACTTTCAGCATGAAGTGATATATTGGGTGTCAGTGATTCATTTGAAGTTTAATTAATTGGATTAAATTGCTAAGAAGTGTGCGGTCCATATCACACACATACACACACACACGCCAAAAAAGTTTTACGAGATCTCACAATTTTTTTCCCTTCATTTTTTTTCTCCTCTCATGTCCCCTTAGGGACTCCCTAGCTGCATAAAAATATACTCTGTATGCAATTAGTTTTTTCCTGATGTAGATGGGTATGTGTAATTGATTGATTATTGTATCTGGCTTTTTGGCATCCGATATAATACTGCAGACACTGCGATGACCAAGGAAATCCTGGTCTTAATCTTAGTTGTAGTATAGTGCCTGGCCTTCATACTTTTCTGTAACCAAAAATAAATGGCTGCTGCAATTGTAGCAGTAGCTATTTCAGCTTATACCATCCCAGGCTCTTTTAGCAATCGCATTGAAAATGCCCCGTTGCAATTATATTGCTTAATGCCATAGGTTGACTGATTGCACTTGACGTTTTGCAACTGCGTGTATGTTATTCCTGGAAAAAATGACATTCTGGGTGTTGTCATTGTGATTCTATTTTTAATACGATTGTTGCTTGATAATTTGCTTATATTTTTGTCTGCATTTTATTGGGCCGTTTTACTGTGCCACAATTCTCATGAAAACAACAGCTACCAAACTACCAAAGTAGTTATAGTTGTAGTTATAGGGCACTTAGAACCGAAAGGGGTGTCTGAAGAAGGGTTGTGAATGTTTTTAAATGCATATAAAAGTCTTGTCAAAAAACTTTTGCATTGTTTGTTTGGAGGTTGGATTTGAAGCCTCAGTGTTGATTAAGGGCGATTTGTATTTAGGCCTCCTAAAAACTCGGCTTTCTTCCTGTACACAAAGCCTCAGAACTGAAAATAGTAGTGTTTTATACGTACAAAGCTGCCGAGCACACAACACGTCGATGTGAACTGCAGGAGACGTTCAGCTCCAGAGGCCTCCAAGACATTTTAAATGAAATGGAATCCGTCTTTTTACCATGTCGTAACTCAAAGAAACAGGCATGAATATGAGTCTTCAGGTTGTGGGCGAAAATGAGAATCTGTGCTTCAGCATTTCGTGGAAAAGTGTAATAACTCACTGGATGTCAGTGCGAATGATTCTCTAAATGTACCAATTCGTTCACTGGAGTGTCGACATCATTTCACATCACAGCAATAAATTTATGTTTTTTTTTCCCTTGGGAATCTTGCCCAAAGTATAAAAAAAATCTAATGTTTTCCACCTTTAGTTCAAATAAATGTTAGAGAATAAAGTTACCTGTGTTTTGGTTTAGCAATTCTTATCACAAAATTTAAATATTTCCTCTCTGAATAATGAATTCCTTTTATTACAGTGGCCATCAGAATACGGCTTTTTAGCGTTTTTTTTTGTTTGTTTTTTAATTTAACGACGGTCCTGTATCAGAACTAACCCGAAATTCACCTGAACCACCACACCCCCAGATCTCATCCTCCCCAGAATATTAAACAGCTGCAACACATTCACAGTAATTAGTTAGCTGATTTAAGCCCGGCGCGTACCTAGTCTTGTCTGAAGTATTGAGTGACTGCCCTGTATTGAGCAATTCCCATGTTTCATTGATCTATGTGTATGACCTGTGTTTTTGATTTCCTGGATTGCTGATTCCTGCCTTTATGTGTTCCTGGGTTTGGTCGCCTTGCTGATTGCCTTATCATTATCGATCGTGTGCCCCTACCTGCATTTTTGCTTTTGCATTCCCCCTTTGGCTCATTTAGCTTTTCTGCCTTTCCAGTGTTGACCCTGCCTGTTTGCGACTAGAATCTGAGCTTCCAAATTAAACATCAATTCAGTCTGCGTTTGGATCCCTTCAGTCTGTTCATGACACACATTTGGAGGTCTGAAGTAAATATTTTACCAATAATATCTTTTCAACTGAAGGCTCTTGTCACATTCTCTCCTGATGTAAATGAAAAATTCAAAAGTCATTACTTCACCTTAGGAACCCAATTAGCTGACAACAATATCTGAGAGGTGATTCATTTCTGCTATTTAAAGACCTGCCAGTAAAATAATTAAAAGAAGAGACATATAGAATCAGTGTTTTTTTTCCAGATCTAATGATTTTATTTATTCTCAGCAGCTGCCCGATTCTCAAAGGAACAGAAGCTTGAACAGCGTTTATTGTGAAGGAGTCACCTGTGTCTTTTCAGTTGAACATAATGTGCAAAAGGTTTAAATCTGACAGATGGCTCTCCAATGGGCGCGGGTGGCTCTTGCTTGACTGAACATCAGAGGTTTGTCACATCTGTAAGCTTTAGCCTGTGTGCATCACCATTGAGCGATATATGTTCCCAGAAGTCCAGTCTAAGAGGAAATGGCGACAGAAGCTGAGTCCTAAGCCCTCTACACCCAGCTGAAGAACATCTGAAGCCCACAGGTGGTGACTTTGAAAATGCACATCGATCTAATTATAGTGATAGTCTAGTGGAAATTTTGGAGCGCGACCTGGAAAGTTGGCGATGCGGCGGGCTCATCTTTATGTTTCTGGAGTACCTCAACTTTTAAATGTCAGCCTTGGATGAGGGAGGAGGGCTTTGATGGCAAGTTGAAAGTTGGGAAAAACTTAGTCAAGCACGCCTAGCTAGGTGACCCTTCCTCAGCAACGCCATCAAAAGGCCAGACCCTAAATCCATTAGGTAACTCCACGGTGAGCAGAGAGTTTGGGGAGATAGGACTTCAAGTGACATCAAGCGCTTCCCTCCGAAGATTGATTGCTCTGAAATCTGAGAGACTGAAGTCTGAAGCCTGTAAAATACCATTTATTGTCACAGTACTTCTGGAGTAAGTGGGGCTGGCTTCTGAGTTTAGTTTGGGTGTTGCTGTGGGGCATCGCTTTTGGTGTTCGAAGCTGCAGGCTTTCCGGTGTTGCTAATGGCTGCTTGAATGCTCACCATACTTAAGCTGCCAGTTTTCAGCATAAAGCCAGTGGTTCTTATATTCCTGGTTTTTCATAAATTTGAGTGAAAACAAATTCCACCTGACTATATGTACAGCATGCAGGTAACTTTTTTTTTTGCTTGTTTTTTTTGCACAGTAAACCTTAAAAACAGGCTTTCTCAGAAAAACAAACATCTGAAAGCATGCTCATATTTTTGTTAGTGCCTGAAGGTCTTTGCTTGTTATTTTTATATATTCCTGTTCCCCACATTCCTGACTAGGATAAAAGGTTAGAGGATGGATGGATGTGTATGGGTATGTTCCTGTTTTATTGGCGTAAAATAAAAGAGGAATTGTGTTGCACTAAATTCAGATTTAGTGAAAATTCCATATCAAATGATTATTTTTATGCAGTGTTCCCTCTATAGTTAAACATGAGGATTAAAGAACATAATTTGACAAAAGAGACAGTATCATTTAGCCAGTTCTGCTTACATGTCATTTGTCCATGTTGTGTTTCTCTGTTTTCAGTCTGATCTGAGGAACCCAGAGGATGACTCCAGGCTTAATCCAATGCCTCCCTGTCCCTTTCTGTAACAAAATGTTTCTGAGATTATTCTGGCTGCTCTTTGCTGAACTTGCTGAAAAGCACCAGTATCCATGTGGAACTGAACACTGTTCTGCATTCTTCTAGCGTTTCACTCAGCCTTGGCACAAAATTCTTCTTCAACTTCATTTTTATAAGAGTAGAAATATATTTTCTCCCTCTCTACTGTACCTTCACCCTGCCATTACACAGACATGGACATATGGAGATATATATCTTCAGAATAGTGAAAAAGTACTGCCATTGCCGCTGCACAAACTGTGTGTGTGGATGTGTTTAATTATTATTATTATTAATCCTTGTTCATTTTCCTGTTTGATTATCTTCTGTTGTACATTCTAGGTTTGAAACAAACTACCAAAGAAGGCCGCTTATTTAATAATTGACTAGGTTGCCATCACCCCTGCTGTTTTGACTTGGCTCCCCTTTGAACTGTTCATTTATTTCCGAAGCTGTGGGTTCTGTTCCCAAAGGAAAATGAAATAAGGGTATGATGACTGGTTAAACACCTCAAAATACCAAAGACTGTTTGGTACAGCACTTTCAGATGCCATAATTTTACATCTTGCAGAAAGAGGAATTTACAGAACTGCATCTGTGGCATTTCCTCTCTTTGGTAAACATGCACATTATTTTTCAATTGTTCTTTGTCATCTTCCAGAAATCTACTTGCTTTGTCTTGTAGCCTAGCAACCTCTGATTTTAACAGCCGCTTACTATTTTATTTTACTAGAGAAAGCTTTTAATATTGTTTGCTGATTTTATGGGCGGGGTGGCATGGTGGTGCAGTGGTTAGCACTGTTGCCTCACACCTCTGGGACCCGGGTTCGAGTCTCCGCCTCGGCTTCCTGTGTGTGGAGTTTGCATGTTCTCCCCGTGTCGTCGTGGGGTTTCCTCCAGGTACTCCGGTTTCCCCCCACAGTCCAAAAACATGCTGAGGCTGATTGGAGTTTCCAAATTGCCCGTCGGTGTGCATGTATGAGTGTGTGAGTGTGCCCTGCGATGGGCTGGCCCTCCATCCAGGGTTGTTCCCTGCCTCGTGCCTGTTGTTTCCGGGATAGGCTCCGGACCCCCCGCGGTTTGGATGATGGATGGATGGATTTTATGGGCCAATTTTTATCATCTTCATTGGTTTTTCAAATGTTTGTTTTTTGTTTCTTGCTGTAAGTTATCTGCATCCCCTATGAAGGATCTTTAGATCTTTTGCCCTGTCTGGAGAGTGGTCTCATGTATCTGTATTTTTTTTTTCTCCACTTTGTCAAGGGTTCAATTCAGTCACAAGAGATGCAAATTCATTTCTTAGGCTTCACACTTGCTTTTGAAGTATAGGCAGCCAACTCATACGGATGCATTTATCTGTCCCAGTCTGCAGATTGTAAGCTCTATCTCTTTTTGTATTCTCACTGAAAAGTACATTTTCCATCCTAAATGAGAAACCTCTGTATGGCACCACATTGTGGTCAGATTGTATTGTACGTTATATCACCGGTATGCTCTGTCATCTGGCCTTACTGGAACTTTACCTTGTATATTATGTAACAATTTGTGTTTAGAATCAGTCTTTACTTGAACTATGCAAAACACTTCACCATTTCTGTGATGAGTTTTACATTTACTTATTCCCTGTTATATTGGTTACATTGATTGCTGTACCTCATCTGATTTCACATGACTATGCATGGCTCTACCTAACATCTGAGTTTAATGGCCTGTGTCACGCACCTACAGTTAATTCACTGACATCAGCTGTGTCGCCAGGCACATTGTGGATCAGCATTTCAGCTCCTGGCTTGAAGTCAGCGTTCCATGTATTCTGCAGCTCAGCCCCCCTCCTCTCGAGTCTGTCATTATGAAAAATCACGTTTGTTCACGAGCGGCGTGGCATCTCTGTGGGTACCACTGCCGCCTCTTACCTCCAGGGTTACAGATCTCACCCCACAGCTGTGTGTGAGTTTCAATGGTCTCCTTCTGTTGTATAGGGCTCCATCAATATGCCAGAGATATTTCATTAGGTTAATTGGTGTCTCTAAATTGCCCATAGTATGTGATGGTGTGATTTCCCTGCAATGAATCGGCATCCCACCCAGGGTGTCCCCTGCCTCATGTCTTGTACCTTCTGGGACGGCCTAAAGGGTCACTGTCACCGTCTAATGCATTAGTGGCTATCTGTCCTTCAGTGTTTTGTCTTGGTTATCCATAGCATGCTGCCCCTTGAACATTTTAGCCTCAGTATCTCACCATTGTGGAGCCTGTGTTTGAGAATTCCCTGTGTTCTCCAGCAGTGATCCTCGGCAGTTTCATTTCTACGTTTGAGAACAGAGACACTGGATCTGTAAACAGCTGAGATCGGTCTCTGCTTGCATGTGTACAGACTCAGCATGTGGTGGAGATGGGGGGGTGGCGGGGTGGTCTTGAAGTCCCTCATTGATGGGGAAGCAGCAGGAAGGCCTAACTTTGTGTGATGGTCTTTGATGTGTTAGCTCAGTTGTATAGATTCAGGTGGTAGGGAACACCCATGGGAGGGCATTGCATTTTTACTACGGGATTTCACTCCTTTAAAGAAGCCGTCGCACGCAAATTATAAGAATATTTCCCCAGGCTTTCTAATGGGAAGTGTGGCAGAGCAAGGGAATTGGGGAATAGGTACAATAAATGCCCCTCTCATTTCCCAGAATGCTGCAGCACTTAGTATGCAAATAACTTGTCATTGTTCCAAAGGTTGAATGAAACCTTGAAGTAAATCTCTTGACCAAGCTAGGTCAAACTCTGGAAGTAGGATCATGACAAAGGGATTGTTTCACCCTTTGTACAGTTTTTGGTCTTTAATTTGCATACTTGATTTAGTTTAATAGTATATATTTAAATTATCTGATTTTGTCATAACCAGTGCTTGTAAGTGTTTGTTAGCAATGACACTGACCTTTGACTGTCCCTTGCTGTGTTCTCTCCTTGGCCAGGCAATTATATTGTTAATATTTATTTAGTTGCTTAGCAAACACTTTCGCCACAAAGGACACGGATGGATATTTACCGAATGGCCTCAGATTATGTGCCTTCTTCATGGATACAGCATTACAGACCCTGGCTGAACTTGAAGGTGAACAAGCGTTTCCCCTGACACCAGTTCCCCAAAAGCAGGGTTCTTTTGCCCAACTGATACAATCACATGAGAAGCTATTCTAGGTTTTCAAGCACAGGTTATACTAGGCAGCCACAGATGAATGAGCAATAGATGCACCTTGATGTTTTATTCATGCAAGAAGTGATTATTTTGCACCTTTTGCATGAATAATTTTTAATCCATTATCCCTTCTTTTAAAGATAATCATTATCAGTTTTCACAACTTGGCTATGAGCTGATGAAGCTGTCATGTTCTCTAACGGCACGCTTTCTCATCAGATGGCGAGGCGACTCTGATTACAGAATCAGTACGTTTAGTGCGGGCTTGTCAACACGATGGTTCGCTGTCCCCGGGCTGGTGTTGTGGGGCGAATATTGCCGCTGATTGCATGCCCACTGCAAACGCAAGTGCAGCTTTTACAAAGGAAATCGGCTTGTAAATCACACCAGTGATGGAGATAGATTCAGACCAGCGGTCGCCATTTAAGGAATCAGCCCTCCGCGGTCTAAGAGAAATAACAATTTTCAGGGAGCCTTCCTTGCTAACACGTCGCTCCATTAGATCAATATTTCTTCTCTCTCGTTTCGAATGGGGTTGACTTTTCATTTCCTACCAAAGACTGGAGATTTAGAGATGAACCAAGCACAGCACACGCAGTATCAACCAAAATGAACTATATCACAAAATATTGTTGGAACCTAAAAGTGGATATGTACTGCTCCAGCACAACTGAGTAAATCTGGGGCTTCATACTGCTGTATACATAACTGAAATCTTATATCATGCTGTTTTGAAAGGAGTAATCATAGAATGCTGTTTAACAGGAGATTATTTATGTAATATAAAGTTCTAAAATCTTTATTAGAAAAGCATTAAAAAGTTTGCCGTCTCGCTGAATAATGATCAGCCTTCTCTGAAGCTTTGCAGTTTTTTCTTCTTTTTTTGTCAGTTCCCTGACAACTAAGTCAGAATAGTTATTATTACATCTGCCCCTTTCATGGTCATTTTACAGGTAATTTCATTTTCACACAAACTTTTCTTTGATGGCATAAGTCAGATTTATAGCCTTTAAGTTTTATCTGTTCTTTCAAGTTTCTCATTCTGTAATTCAGTGGTTTGTCATTTATCCGCTGTGTGATTTCTGCTACCTTTCTGACAGTCTGCTGTGGCACCAGTTAAATGAACTGGAGCAATCTGTATTAAATCACAAATTTATGCTATGTCAGGGACCTCAAGCAAATCACATTGCTGCCACATTTTCAGAATGTGTGACAGGGTAATAGTAAAGATATTATGCATGTGCGTGTGTATTTGTGTGTGTGTGCGCGCGTGCACAGTTCACACCTTGCTTTATTAAAGCAGGCTGTATATTTCATGTATTCTATAATGTTAGCATGCCCGCGGGGGTTGGCCAATTGACCTTTTTTCTCCTTACTCTGGAGTGTCTTGTTCTTCTCACTTCTGTTATGGAACTCTTTCCCTTCTTTCCCTTTTCGCTGTTTTATGCTCCATTTCTGCACAAATGATGCGGTAATGGATTGCCGCACTCTCATGCCTGATGCCTTGGGCTGAAAGGCACTATATAAAAATGAATTCAACATATCTACTCCCCACCCTCCCCTTTTTGGTTTCAGCCTGCATGGTAGCTGGTAGCATGTAATGACACATGTGGTCTAGTCATTTTCAGCTACATTTTGAGTATTTTTATTATTTATTTTATTTATTTTATTATAGAAAAAGAATTGGTGCTGACCAAGGGCATCACAGACATCACTTAATTCCTTTTTGGGTTTGTGTGTGATCCTCCTCACCATAGAGGCCACCCCCCCCATCAGGTAATATATGTTGCTCAAGTAGTTGCTTGGAGACGTGCGGCACATTGTCACGATTGACACTATTCCACCAAAGAGGCTGATATGCACATTGCTGCTGCCGGATCCCCTCCGCCTTTTCGGCCCCTGCACTTGAAAAGGGGTGATTCTAGGATTTTTTTTTTTGTTTAAAAGATAGGAGGCTTAAGAGGGACCTTAATTCATAAAAAGGCGCCAAACTTATCATTAGCCAATGATATGTTTCGATTCAGTGAACAATAGGGGAGGTGTCATCCTAGGGGCCAATCAGCTTTCCACGGAGGCTCGTGTCCCTGTGGCCCCGCCCCTGAATACTCATTTGATGTTTCCGTTACTGTCTACCTGGTAATCAGGAGTGATGCGTATCAACTTTCAGAGAGCTGTGAAATGAACGGTCACACAGAAATGAGCGTCGGACGTGTGTGAGCCATCAGCCAGGCCTACCAGTCCTCTATCCCAGATGAGTGGTCGAAAGGTTTCTGGTAAATGTTCACAGAGGCAGAAGGGGACGTGTGCATGCCGATTGCTCACCGTCATTGTTTTAATGTCTGGGGAGGTCTCTGCTCCCTCATCCAGTCTCGGCCCCTTGGCATCTCCCTCTCAGTCACCACTCACCGCCACTCCATCTGTTCTGTTACCTAGGAAACTGTTACCGCTGGAGACCGGGAACTGGTGGAGCACAAAACA
The DNA here is from genome assembly GCA_019775955.2 of Pollimyrus isidori. NCBI lineage: Eukaryota > Metazoa > Chordata > Actinopteri > Osteoglossiformes > Mormyridae > Pollimyrus > Pollimyrus isidori. The sequence continues at coordinate 5,519,606 of JABFDZ020000118.1, forward strand.
GGGCTCGTGGATATTGCGGAGTGTGGTGCTTGCGGGGGGAGCAGGAGGTGATTCAATGATTGCTGGGATAACAGCGAGGAGTATTTGCTAAGAAGTGAAGTAATCGATCTGATGTTCATGGACGCTTGTAAGGACAGGTGAGAGATCACAGCCTGTCTGTATAACTCACTTGCTCCATAATCGTTTCTGAGACAAAGATATAAGGATTGATGATGTGTCTGCATGTGGATAGAGCAGCAGTTGGTGTTTAAACATTATTGTCCACTTCCTGTTCCCATGAAATGTAGGAAACCACTGTGAAATGGTTTCTGGGGCCTTCAGTTAATTAATTGAATTGACTAGAATTCTAGAATTCTGAGTAGAATTCTTAAGGTTAGAGATCTTCTGAAGAAACAAGCCCTTATCTCTCTGTTACCACAGACAGAATTACACACAGAACCAATGTAACGACCAGAAATATACACACACAATGGCTCCCTGGACCAGTGTTTCCATATCCCCTCCTCAGGGACCCCCAGACAGTCCATGTTTTCCCAACTATCCAGTTCCCTTCCACAAAGATTTGCTACCAAATATGGGAGCAAAAACGTGGCTTGTCTGGGGCTTCCCAAGGAGCAGGTCGGGAATCACTGCCCCGAGCCACAGAGACGTAGCCCAGCCAGCAGAAAGCAAGCTTCTCTTCTATGTGTCATAGAGCTGGAAGCTTGGCACTGACCTTCTGTTTCTGATCAGAGAAAAGCTGGATATTTGCAGGATGCATAGAGTTCACTCTGTTCAGGATTCCAGTGCAAATCTCGACTGAACTGTTTTCCACTCCTTATGAGAAGGTCAGATGTTCTGGAAATCAAAATGTCGGGCTCGCATGCATGGTGCACACAATGCTGTTTTTCTGGGTCATGTGGGATGTTGTCTAGTCATGAGCTTAATCAAATTTTTAAGGGTCAATTCCCCCTCATGGTGTTACAGGCACACACACCCCAGCCGTGTGCCCTGTGACGGACTGGCATCCATCCTGTCCGGGGTGTACCCCAGCCGTGTGCCCTGTGACGGACTGGCATCCATCCTGTCCGGGGTGTACCCCAGCCGTGTGCCCTGTGACGGA
>JABFDZ020000118.1:5546450-5565243 GCA_019775955.2 Pollimyrus isidori
GGGCACAATTCCTTGCACCCCCCGCCCCCCCTGCCCCCTTCCCACCAGATCCGGCATACGAGGGAGAAGCACCGTGGAAAGATGAAATTGGAGCCCCCTTTAAAGAGGTCACATGACATGGGCTGGATCGATCGGGCTCGTCCCAGGATTGAGGCGCGTTAAGCTTCGACCTGCCAAAAATCGCACATCCTTTGAAAGCCGCCAAATCGAAAGGGTTACTTCTGATTTGTTTATTGCGATATCTAGCAATGAATGATTAAATGTGTGAAACGACTTACAGAGCCAGTGCAGAATAGCCAATCCCGGCTTTGTCTTTGCCAGACCATAATTGCTTTCGTTAAAATGCGGCCTTAGTTTTGCCGCTTGACTCCTGTTGGGATAGTTACGGTAATGGAAGCGAGCGCCACCCCTCCTAGATGCTTATTATCTAGATAAATGCAGCAAGAGAAACCAGGCTGAGCCTTTGAAGTGAGGATTGGTGCTGGGGTGGGGGCCGGAGAGGGGGCAGCGAGACCTTCATATCAGAAATGTTCAAAGGTGCACTTTGAATTTAATCCATTACCAAAGCACAATCAAGCTTTCTAGTTTTCAGCACAAATGAGATAAGACCTGCTCACAAACATGGGTGTCAGGCTCAGAGATGAGGAGAAACCCCCGCCCCCAGTCATACCTGAGATTTTGTATGGATTGAGCAAAACCCAAACAGAATCAAGTTGTTTTATTTTAAAAATCGCAGGAGAAGAATGAGGTAGCGGCGTTCCTCCTGCTGGTGATGTAATTATATTACTACCATAGTGGCTCAGTGGGTGGCTTCAAACCCCAGGGCTGAGGGGGGTATCTGAGTTCTGTGTAACTGTGTGTGTGTGTGTGTGTGTGTTTATCACATTGCGGGGCCAAAGATCTGTTATAGCATTCAAAAAAGTAAAAATGTCAGAAGTCTCGTATTTTGGTTTGGTTACTTGTGGTTAAGGTGAGGGCTGGGTAGGGGTTAAGATCCTCATGTTGGGATGAGAGTTTTCCTCAAATAAATTATGGAGAGTCCCCACAAAGATATAATTACAAATGTGTGTTTGTGTGTGGAGTTTGCATGTTCTCCCCTACAGTATGTGTCATTTTTACAGGTGGTGTCTTGAAATAGCCCTCAATGTGTGTTTTTTGTCATTGTAGTAAAGGTTGCACACCCCTGCTATACTAGCTGTGTGGTTGGAAGGTGGATAGATTAAAATAACCAATAAGCAGATAAAGGGAAATGTTCTCGGCACGCTGCACCTTCTCCCAAGACTGGTGTGTGTGGGTGCTTAACATCAGGATGCAGCTCCGCTAGTGTGCTGAAAGTGTCCTCTCCTTGGTCCTAACACATTTTTGTTCGGAGCCAATCCAATCCTCCGGCCGCGGTGACCAGTCACAGCTTCACGGTGGCTGACGGAGACCCAAGAATCCTCATCTAGCAACACATGCAACCAGGGGTTCGTTCACCTGAGTCCCTCCCCCTCTCAGGGAAACAGGGCGTCAGGGCGATAAAGACAGAGAAGGAGACATCACAGGCTTAGCGGTCCAGGAGATCCCTACTCTCATAAAGGAACAGAAAAATGATGAGATGGCAGCTGAAAAGAAGACAGCAGATTGACAAGAAAGAATAAAGCAGCGGGCTGACGGACGCCTGGGAGTGTCGCCCACAAAGCCCCCATCCTCTCTCCCCCCCAAGTACTACTACAGCCCAAAGCGTGTCGGGGTGCCAAGGTGCCGTGTTTGGCTGGGGAGGAAGAACAAGTGGGAACTGCATTGCTGGGCTTTATATCATGCTTTAAGCCACAGTCTTTAAAGAAACTGTAAAACTGATGATCACTACAATTACAGAAAGACTCTGGCCTTTCAGCGTGGGTGACATGGAATGGAGATACTTCATTCATCCCAATGGGGAAACTGCTGATTCCCTTATCACACAGACACACATGTTTGGGGCTCACAGGACAGGTTCAGTGTGCAGTGCTAGTCAGTCAGTGTGCAGTGCTAGTCAGTCAGTGTGCAGTGCTAGTCAGTCAGTGTGCAGAGCCAGTCAGTCAGTGTGCAGTGCCAGTCAGTCAGTGTGCAGTGCCAGTCAGTCAGTGTGCAGTGCCAGTCAGTCATTGTGCAGTTCCCCTCGAGCTAAGGTAAAGGGCCAACGTCCTGGGTATCAGTCTATTGACCCTGGGACTCAATCCGGCAATTTTCAAATTATGGGTACACTGTCTTAACCTGCTGACCACACCCCACACCATGCAAAGGGGCCCCGAACCAGAGCATTAAGGAACCAGCCCCTTGCTCTCCACACCTCTTTACTATATATGCCGGCTTGGTGCAGGTAACCTTACACCTCCCAGATTGTGGGTTTCAGTCCTGTCCCATGTGTAAGTGTTGAGTTTGTTGTGTTGTTCCTCTATTTCTATGGGATTTCTTCTATAGACATGTAGTTTAAACCAAGTTTGTGTCACTAAATTGCTCTTTGATTTTTTGGCCTGTGATGAGCAGCATTCCCTGTAGACCAGGGGTCATCTACTATATTTGTCAGAGGGCCAGAGTTTTACCCGACAGTCTCCTTGGGGGCCAGACCCCCAAGAAGAAAATCAAATTAAAATCTTGTTAAATTTTGGCTTAACATTATGTTTAAAATGTCTAAATATAGTCATAAATGGTGGTTATTCTGACAAGAGACTCAGTTGTTGTTATTTTTAGTTGCTTTAATAGTGTGGACCACTATTTTCTTTTTGATCTTCACAATTTTGGAATCCGGACACGGCCTGCGGGCTGTAGGGTATTCCCCATAGGGTATCTCCTGCCTCCCCTCCAGGGATTGGTCCTGGGAAAATCCAGGGAAATCCTAGCAATATCTCTTTAGATAAGTGGCCTGTTTGTTTATGCTGATTCTTTTTGTCCACTTGCATTGAACACAGAACTGCTACATGACTATAAAACAAAACAGGTTTGTGGGAAAATGGTGGAATTCACAGCCAACTTGGACAGTCTTGTCAATGAAAGCCCCGTTTAGAGTTTGGGGAATGTTCCGCTTGTGGGAATTAATTCAATTTCAGCTCCACAAATGGGGTTATGTTGAGGCTTGGCCTTGTAAGTACGACGGAAACGAGACGGGTTCCCGACAGAGGACATTCTCACCAGTGAGAGAGACTTCCGCCGCATGACATTTTTAAAGAAGATGCGTGCGGTTTTTCTAAAGTTAATAAATGACTAGAGAAGTGAATATAAACATAAGGAGCAGCTTCTTGGAGACGGCTAGATTTATGGTGAGGGCTGTACCCTCATCAACATGGATTGGCAGTGTTCTGGCGGGGGGAGAGAGAGGGGAAAGCGAGGGGTGCCATTGTAATCCTCTGTCACACGCATCCATTCTGATCCGTCGGACCTGCTGGCAAGGATCCGACAAGGTGTGCATATATTTAACGTCAACTCAGATTAAGCGAATGAACTAAAGATGGTTACAGACTCATCTGGTTTAAATTCGGGACAAAGTCGGAGAAGCTGAGGTCTCTTTTTCCTTTTTTTGTGAGGCTCTTGTAGACTGAAGAGGGTGAGTGAAGGGCTCCGTCAGTGGCCGTCCACCAGGTGACCCCCCCCCCATACTTAGGGCTAAATGTAACGACACTTCACAGGAGAGTAGGGGTTTGAACCCGTGGACCCACAGTGATGAATGAGATCTCCATAACAAAACAGGCATGAATTTTTTAACTCTTCTCAGTTTCTTGAAATACTTATTCTTCACATCTTAGTCATCGATAATTTTTACATGGGCAAATATCAAGACTTTAGGCTGCCGAATGAAATCGAATTATGCAGGAGAATTTTTCCTTTGGCCATGTCTAGAGAAAGCGTCCTGTTTCCAAATATATGAGCTACGTTGGCAGATAAGAAGCATCTTTAATGCATACGTGCTAAGGTCCATGTCTTTCCCTGGGGTCATATGCAAGGTCCCTTGAAACAGGTGAGCTACACTTTTCTGCTTGCTAATCACTTTTCTTTCTTTACATTTTACCAGCTTCCTGACACACGGGGTGCAACGTTTGCTCGAAATACCACAGAACAGCACATGCTCTAACTTCCAACTTGAGCCATGCCATGTCAAGACAGAGGTCTCCGCTCATTTTACTGCACTATCATGTAACGTCTGCAATGGACAGACTCCCCCATTTGGCCTATTATTCTCGTAATACTACAGCACGCTGCTATGCTTAAGGTCGTCCATGAATAACAATAGCACAGGCAGCTCTCACCTTACGTAAATTTGATTTACGTAAATCCGGACTTACGCAAACAGTGTCTCAGGGGCATGCATTTTGAGGAAACGTCAATACAAAAAGATGATGTGTGCCTGTAAGTAAATGTACATTTTGTTTTTTTATTTATTTATGTGGTATGTGTTTTCCATGGGGTTTCTTGAATGGCTTGAGAAGGTAAAACCGACTTAAGGCATACGGGGTTGTGTAACTGCGTTTCTGACGTCAATCAAGAACTACTGGGAAAAATCAGGAGGACCCTTGACTTTGCATCTGTGTGCTGATGACAAGGAGGCTTGGGCGTACTGTCTGGGTATCAGTGTTGTTTCAAAATCCCCAGAATGCTTTGCTTGCGGAAGGGAGGCACGAATGTGTGAGTATGGATAATGGTAGCTTTGGTTTGGAGAAGGGGGTGGGGGTCCAACCAGGTTTTTGTGTAGGCCTGAATATCAGTGCTACTTCAGAACCTGACTAGTCTTTGCTGTCACCCTTTGGAGGACGGCCCTGTTAGATCTGTATGCCTTAAGTAAGTAGCGCATATATAAATCAGCGTAATGGATTCAGGTAGTGGGCAAGTGTGGGAGCGAGGCGGGTCACAGACGAGTCCCCTGCTGACCATTAACCCAGTAGACCTGCGTCATCCGCAGCTAAATTGATAAAGCGGTCGCCAGGAGACCACTGCCAATTACCCTTTAGCTGCAAATTAGCATCAATGTTAATAAGGTGGCACAGCCATCAGGGGTGTTAACAGTTGTCCTTTTCCCACCATCCCATCAGGCTGCAGGGCTGTCGATTTGGGGGTGGGCGGGGGTGCGCCGCAGAACCGACCAGAGGGCAGAGCAGCTGCCAAATGAAATTCACCAGTGCTGAATCCCTCCTTTTCTGCTCGAGGAGACGCTTTGTGTGTCTCCAAAACCTTTGGCTGTACGCATGCATGGGAGCACAGGCCCAGTGAATCAGTTGTACCCCCCCCCCCCCATACGTCCATCTATTTATCCGGCCTCCCAGCACCTGTTTGCTCAGGTCGTCCCCCTCCCTTTCTGTGCCTGCAGATTAGAAACCTTCTTTTCTTCTGACCCCCCATGATGCTTGCGGGCTTTCAAAGCAACACTGACTGACTCCCCTCCAACCCGCCCAGTACTCACATAATTGAATGTGCCACCAAGAGACGGGCAGTGCCATAGTCTCGGATTATCCGCTTGCAGCGACCCCCCCCCCAACCCCGGAGCCTGTCAGCTGATGGCTCACGCTCTCTCAATCCTCCTCTGTCCGCCGTGTTTCTAACAAAACCCTTCAGGCTTCTTTCTCTTTTTTTTCTGGGGGTGGGTGGGAATCAAAATGAATGAAAATGCGATGCGCTTTTGTTTTTAATTATGAGAATTCTGGATCGAATATCACGATTGCATCCACGCTTCCATTTGATTCGATTGTCAGCAGGGAGGTATTCTAACCATTTTGAGTTGCGCATGTCTCTGTCCCATTTGATTCCAGGTGGGTTCTTTATTTATCGATCTTGCGCTGTCATGTGCTTTTTCAGTCTGCTGTATTCCGCGTCAGCGTGTTAATCAACAGCCTTGTCTTAGACAGTGATTTCAAGGCAGATGAGGCAGAAATACCCACTGGTTCGATGTTTTCGCTTATTCACTGATCTGTAGCATTATGTTAGCAACTGAGCGCTACGTCTATTAGTTACGTCTCAAAAGGGGCAAAAAGAGAGAGAGTACTTCTGCGGGGACAGATAGCTCTGATTGGTAGCCTCTTTGCCAGGGGCGTGGCTACAGATTGTCTCCCCACCCAACAGAGACAGACCAAGCTGAATCAATCACTAGTCATGTAGAAGAATGGTTCTGGAACCTTCCCCCCACACCCAATCTCCACCTTACCCCCCAGTTGACAACCATCCAAGACCTCTGACCTGACCCAAATTCTCAACCCAGGATGATAATGCGATTACTCATTCCTGTTCCTTAGGGAGAGGTAGGTATTAAAATATTATAGGCATTTGGGTTGAACCTTGAAATGAATCTCAGTGAGCTCCTCCTCTGTCCCAGCCTGATTAGACTTAGCAGCTAATGTGCACTACGTTCCCTCCGTCGAGCGATGAACCCCTTGGACTGTTATCAGGCTCGGCATATGTAAGGGGGTAGGTGCCCCAGCCTTGCCACAGAGGCCCCCATGGATTCTGCAAACTGTTCCTTGGCACTCGACCGTGGGAGATTATCCTCGTGATCGACAATCCATGTGCACTGACGTATAAATCTCCGCCGGAGCTGCTTTGCGTAGTTTGTCCAGCGCCCAGTCGTTTATCCGCTGTCACCGTAGATAAGGGTGCCGGAGACGATACTGTCATGCTGAGGGGGGGGCACATGGACGCTCGCATTGAGGCTCAACCTCCTCTGGGCCGTAGGTGAGCTCGTCGACATGAAATTAAACTCCGGTCACCATTGATCACTGTGTCCTTGGCAGCACATTCGTGGTGATTAGCGCGTTAGCATCTGGCCCTCTTGGGTGATTAGCTTAGCGTAATTGTGTCCTGGATTTCCAGCATTGGTGCTAATTTTGATGCAGGCTCCTCTTTGGCGTTTATTAGTACCCCTTAGCATTTTATTTTGACATTTAGAGATTGTTATTATCCTGTCACCTTTGCTCGCCATTGGCGAGCGCTATCGCTTGTGTTTATTAAAAACTAATTGCACTTTGCTATTGGAGTATTTATGGGGAGCTGATCCATCGCGGGGCAATAAGTCACATGCGTGCGCGCACCACCACAAACTCCACTGCTGCAAGAGTCACACATTTCGCTTCATGTATTTCCTGCTACATGTGGTAAGAAGGACCCACGGCAGAACCGCACAGTTTGAACCCAGATTTCAGGCTTCAATATTTTATTGCCATGTGTTCTGCGGAACACGGTGAAATTCTTATTATACAATTGCTGGGGAGGGGACAGGTGCACGGGGCGGACAATAGGAGAGACGATACAGGACAAACTGCAGCGTGATAAGGGACGAGAAAAAAGGTGTAGTCTAGGAAGTGAAAAATGTGGCCTAAGCTGAGGCGTAGCTAATAATAACTATGCAGTAAAGAGGTGGTATATCTGGGAGGAAAGCGCAGATAGCCACAGAGGTAGTACAGTTCGGACCTGTGGTCTCGGTGCTGCGAGATCGTGACCTGCCAAGGCGTCGTCTCTACGGTGCTTCGCAAACACATTGCTGATATCTCTCTGTTTATCCTTATAGCCAAAGGGGAGCTGTTTGCTCTGTGCTGCAGTGTGGTCAACGATAAAAATGAGCGATTACCTTACAAAGTGTTTTAATCTTAAATGCTCAAGTGTGTACCTACAGAAACATCTGAAGGTGATAAGGAGCATTGCACAGAAGCTTCGGTTTCATTATAAAATGGATTTTCAAAATAAAACCTGATACAGTATTCTTGGTCAATGTTTCCCAATGTGGTCCTTGGACATCCACAGATTATCCATGTGTTTGCTCCCTCCCACCTCTGGATTGTCATGGACTGTCTGGCAGTGAGCTCAGAGGAAGCAAAAACACGAACCGACTGTGGGTTCCTGAGGACCGGATTCGGAAACACTGTTCCAGGTTAATATAAACAGGCACCCACTTGAAACAATGAGGAGGAATCGAGCTGGGGGTGAGCATCACTGCAATGAAAGCTCAGTCTTTATTTCCTGACGCAATGACAAACAGGCTGGAGGTAAAATTTATTTCTTTCAGACAGCAAAGGGTACAAGGCAGGGAAGCACTCTGGACCAGATGCCATACAGGGTACTTAAACTCACAGTCATTCCCTACGGGAAATTTGGAGCTGCCCATCAGCCTGACTGCAGGTCCTTAGGTGCAGGAGGAAACGCATACGGTTTGGGAAATCTGAGCAGAGATGAGACTCAAACCCCCAACCCTGGAGGCGTGAGGCGAGTGGTACCCCCTGAAGTCCCCTAAAATGCAGGTCAATTCAATTTTCTCCTTATATAGTGCCTTTCCTTAAAGGCTTGCTCCGAACCGCTTAACCAAGAATCGAATGAGAGTGGTACTCGCACACCAGCTGAGATACTGTGGTTTGGGGTAACAGTAGTGTAATTGGACCGGCAGTGCCGTAGCCTCAGATTATCGCCTCATCCCAGCCCCCGGGGGCCTGACGGCTGACGTCTCATACTCTCTGAGTCCTAGACTCCCTGCGGAGCATTTCTGACAAAACCCTACAGGGATCTGTCCTCTTTTGTTTTTTTTTGTTTTTTTGCAGGGAAAATCACACTTTTAAATAAATAAAAAAAAATTGTTGAAGTCGATCATACTCACATTGTGGGAAAAGAGAACATTGTAGCTTGAGGTAGGAAACCTCTAGGGGACAAAGGTCAACTGGCCACCCGACCTTCTCTGGGCATCGCCCCCCAGGGCAGAAGGGAGGGAGAGTTTATGTAGCACCATCTTATTTCATTCAGTTCGAAGGTCAGCACTGCGTGTCTGTCCTCTGCAGACTAGTCTTCAGTCCCAAAAGCATTCAAGGATTCCAACATTATTGTACAATGTACAATAACAATGCAAGTAGGACAACAAGGTGTTGAGGTTTAAAGTGCCATTGGTTAATAAATAAATGACAGTGCTGGTTTATCAGTGCATGTTCAACATTCTTATTGCAAAAGATTCTCATTGCAGTGTTCTTATTGCTGAGACATTTGTGATGTTGACCTGCTCTTTATGTAGACACTATTGTAAGTGAGACGCCCAGCGCTGAAAGCTGTTTTGGTAGTGAAACCTATTGTGCTGGGAGCTGAATGAGCTGCTGATCACCTCAGGGTTAATTATATCATTCCACAGTAGCCAGGCTGAAGGCTGTAGGGCAGGGAGACACACCTGGGTGGGCTGCACAGGGCAAACAGAGGATACAGTATCGTCTGCTCACCGCTTCAAGGAGTCACCACCACTGACAATTTCCATAAAGCAATAATGTGCAGAATAACTTTTGAAAGATTGTTTGTTTTTTTCCTCCGTTCTTTTATTTTAATGCGCTTGCCTAGCTTTGGCCTGGAGTAACTCTTTCACCTCTCACTTGGGGTGCAAAATAAAAAAAAATGTTTTTCCCCTTATAACAACGGCGAGAAAATACCAATATGGCACAAGATGGCATGGTGAAATGAAATGCAATCATTTTTATAAATTAGATTCAATTTAAAATGAGAGCTCGCCTGGTTGTTCCACCATCTGGCGTTAGTAAATACATAAAAATAAAACACAGAGAAGGACAGTAACTCTAAAAAGAGACTGTTCACGGAAATTACTGGCCACAGAGCTGAGGGGGAAATGATTTTGTGTCCGCCTTAAGATAGATTGCTTTTCCGAGGAACTGATCGATGACTGGTTCCCCCTGTTTTCAAGAGGCAGGATGAGCACAGAATGATAGGTAGGTGAGGTTTTAGATGGGCTAAATTGGTCCTGTTCTTGCAAGGGACAAAGCGGAAGTGGACAGCGTAATGTATACTAAAGCAGTGTTTCCCAACCCAGACAGTCCACGTTTTTTGCTTCCTCTCAGCTCCCAGCGCACGTGTACCAGGTGTTCGGAAACACTGCACTAAAGAGAAACTTGCCTGGTTGAAGGTCTGGTATATAGAATACCATGGCATTTTGCTGCTAGACCTCACGGTGTTTGCATTTAATTAGCAGTCAAATTTATCCATAATGGGGGTTAAGGACTTTGCTCAAGGACCCAACAATGCCGTCATTCTGCCAAACCTGAAATTTTAACCTGCAGCCTTCCAATCAGAGGGCCAACATCTAATCTGTTGAGTCACCGCCTCCCAGGTGTAGACCCTAGTTGGAATTGAAGTTTTGATTTACAAGATCAATGCACCGACCACTGAGTTATGCAGTCTGAGTTGGTGTAGTGCTCCACTATCAGGCACCGAAAGGTAGCCTTTTACGCCTTGCATTGATATTTATGTGAGCAACCCGTTGGGCTGCATTAAAAGGAGATGGTGCGATTGGAGATGGAGTGGAGCCTTTTATTTTACCTAGCTAGGGCTCATTTTAGGTTCATTAAATGGTGAAGCCCTGTCATCTCAGAGTTAGGTCAACATCCCTCAGGATTTAAGGATTTCTTCTTAGAGTTTAGGATTTTTTAGGATTTTTCTGACACTATGCCATTTGAATCCCACATAAAACCCACTCATGCTGTATAAATAAGTCTTCCTTAGGTAGGATTTATACCTAGGCTCACTTTGGATTTGATAACGAGACCTCCTGTCTGAGCTGAGGTGATTATGGGACATTTTTATTGTTCTTTCTATATCCTAACGCTTGACTCTGCATGTCTTATTGTGGTGAACTGAGTTGACTCTGAGGTGTACAGAAGTACAGGATGCCAGCTGTGAAAGCACCCACCGTAGATGATGGAGTTTGCATGGTTTTTCAGATTGATTCCGCAGTGTCTGATTGATTTCATTTTTCTACTTTCATAAACTCTTCAAGGGACTGAGGGAGTCAGGTAATTTCTTTGGAATGAAAGCAATATTTCCATCTAAATCCACATGAAGTAAAGAAAGACTGTTTTCTGTTTTACTGTTTACTGAAATAGAGGAGAGTCTAACGAAAGGTAAAGCAGGGAAATAGCAAAACAGGAGCCCTGTGTAAAGAAATGAGACACTGCATCATAGGGACTAATTTTAATTGCAGAACAAAGATCATTCCAATGTCTAAGGAATTGAATTAATGCCTCCTCTTGTTTTTATCTCACAACACAGACTTTAATGTTGGGTTGGGGATGGGGGAGGGGGTTGGCTCCTCCCTCTTACCTCCAGAGATGAGGGTTGAATACTGCCCTCACTCTGTGTGTACTCCTTCTGTGTGTACTCCTTCTGTGTGTACTCCTTCTGTGTGTACTCCTTCTGTGTGTACTCCTTCTGTAGTTCAAAGACAAGCAGTTTCTAAATTGCCCATGAGTATGAATGTGCATCTGCCCTGCGATGGACTGGCATCCCATCCAGGGTACTGTACCCTCTGCACTGTGGCTTGCGATGGACTGGCATTCTGTCCAGGGTGCCCTCTGCCCTGTGGCCTACGATGGACTAGCATCCCATCCAGGGTACTCCCAGCCCTGTGCCCAGTGCTGCCACATTTTGTCCATGTTCAGGATAAGCGGTTAGACACTGTCTGTCGCGCCGGTGTTTGCTCTGTTCGACACAGTTGGTCCCTGTTGGATCTGGATTGCCCAAACGAGCATTGCCGTTGAAGCTGGTTGGTGAAACTGAGCTCTCTGCATATCGACCGTCACCTAAACTCATGCTGATGTGTTCCAGTGTTGAAATTTACACAACTGACAGGAGCTGATCTTTTCTCAGTCTAGTTGCTAGGTTTTTGTCATTGACTTGGTTGGGTATGTACCCAAATTTGCATACCCTTAAAAAAATTGATTATGCACAAAACCTTTAAGATTTCATAAGTGTGCAAGTGATAATCTCATTTACTACAGTATATAGTTAAATGGAATGAATTAAAATTAAAATGCATTAGGAAGCATATTCTGTGCATGGACAGCTTTTTTCCTGCTTCCCTCCAGAACTGGAACGTGGCTTCAGAAGGAAGAGCTGTTTTAGAACTTGCAGTGTTTCGTTTGAGAGAGAGGTGCCCCGTTCTCCTGCTGCTATGAGAATCAGATGCACGTGCCATAGTAATGACCTGGGAGCATCCGGAAACATCTGTATATTCCACAGGGACACAATCGGATATCAGTCAGCTATTCTGCTCAGGCAGAGAACACAACTAACAGGAAACCAAATGGGTGGGTGGCTGATTGGCTGTTTGATGACAAAGATCTTGAAGGTGACCAAGAAGGTAATAGCACACAGCCAGATGGAAGGGGCTGGAGACTAGTAGCTATAGTTGGCCCCTTGTTTGTTTTTTACGTTTTTTTTGTTTTGTTTGGATGCTGTTTTCCATATTTCGTTTGCCAGTAAACAATGGGAAAAGACAATCCGCCTGTTGAGGAAATGGGCCAGAAGGAGGCGGGTCACAACAAAATCCCCCCGAGGGACGTCTTTGTTCTCACATTTCATTTTAAATCCTTCCTTGGTGACTGAACTTTTGGCAGGAAAGAACTTTTGGAGGAAGAGATTAAACCACTGGTGTTGTCCATTGGGTGCAGTTTAACTCATTATTTACAGCATATGTTTGATCTACTTGTTTTTATTTTGTTTGCAATGTTTTCATCCTCATCTCTTTCAGCAGTATCATGCATTTAGTTAGCGATAGACAGACAGATGACAGACAGACTGACAGACAGACAGGCTGACAGACGGACTTTATTACCCCCTATTAGTTATTGTCCAAGTATTGCATTTTTTTAGATGACCTGCACCACAACTCTTCCAGATGGCGGCTTCCATGTGCTCTTCATCAATGAGAAACATTACCCTGGTCACAGTGATTATATCCTTGCATATCACTACTATAGGCTTCTCTAAGTGTAGGAATCTTCTCATCCAGCAGAACTTGCCTGGCTGACACACTAAATAGTGAAACACACAGTTGTCATTTTGTGCCTCTCGCATTTGCCTGAGCCCAGAACAATGCTTTCATTTTTTGTTTTAAACAGGCAAATTTTTAGCCTCCACTCCACATGAATGTTGATGAAGCCCCAGCCAACTCACCTCTCAGCACAGCTGTTGTTTTCTGTTTTGTGTGTCTAATAAGATGCACATTGTCTTGCTGCCGGTTGATGGTAGCTTTGCGATTTGCATAAGGGGTGATTTAAAAAAGTTCCTCCGCTCGTGTTTACATGCTTCTCCATCAGTTTTTTGTTCAGCCTTTAAATGTCATGTTAATATAGTGAACCATCAATGTCGCTAAAGTGAAATAATGTGTGTGTGATATTGCTGCCAAACTAGTTACTGTTTACGAATCAGGAAGGCGAGGTTTTCTAATAGTGAAAGATGAGTACTATTAACAACAGGCTTCAGAGTGGTGTAGTGGGGGCTGCTCTCAGGTCCAGGGTTACAGGTTTGAATCGGTGCTCATCTTTCTCTTCCGCACATGCCCCCTTGGGGTTCCTTGAGTAATGCAAAGGTGCCAGCATGAAGTTGTGGGTTTTAAATTGCCTTTAGTGCAAGTGACTGCTGTCTCTGGGGTTTTCGATGCAGATTCCAGGCACTTTATTAACCAACGACTATCTATCATCTAGTTTTCCACTGTTTTGTCTTATTTGGCAATATTTTGTATTGTTTTGTACTGTTTTGTCTTGTTTTGTACTTTGTTGTCTTATTTTGCACTGTGTTGTATCTCCTGCAAGCCTGATGTGTCTCTGTGTTCTCTGTATGGTCTGAATGATGCACTTTTCCACTTTTCATCACTGAGTTGTCTTATTAATTTCTGGCTTTGTTGCACAAATGTTGTTTAGCTCCTGGTTCATTACTACTCAGATTTGTTCCTGCGCTTTCAGTGGAAGCTCAGCCTAGCTGCACTTAGTCGCTCCTCAACAGCCATTAGTTTTCAACATGCTGTTTGCATCGAAAGAGTCTGCTGAAAAAAAAAATACATCCGGCTGAGCGAATAAGCATTCCAATGCACCTGTTACACATGGAGAATAGAGATCTTGAATCAGGAATTTAAGTTAATGCTTGGAAGGAATCATTCTGGGTTTTTTTCCTTGGGGGGTATATGCTCCGCTTTATACCTTGTCTGCTGTGCTCTCTTCACTGGACAGCCCTGGACCCACGACAAGAGGTGGTGGAGTCACTGATGCAGACTTTTAAGGATAACTTCCGCACCGGCACGGTGGCTGAGATCTCGCGGCTGCAGCACGCCACGTCCACCAGCAGGAGGCCGTACAGCCGCTCGCGAGGTAGGAGCCTGCCACCACCGTTTCTGCACTCCGCAGCTCCAGCGGCATACGGAGGACAAACATGGCAGTTACACATCTGTCGAGGCCTTTGGAAGGTTCCCCCTGGTCAGGATGGGCGAATGGACATGTGTGATTCAGGGTCAGGAGGACAGAAGGAGGATCTGATTAGGGTTTTACAGTTGTTAAACTTTAAAATCACAGAACTAGAACTAGGGGAGAGAACAAAGGATGGGAATAATGTGGGGAAAAGAAAGTGGAGCAACAAGACAGCCACTGTGTGTACAGGACTGGTCACCACCATTAGCCATGTGATGTGTCTAGGAACTAGAAGTGGGCTTCACGTGATTGGCCAGTAACCTGACTTCACCTCACCCACAGATACCCACCACCACCCCCCCAGATCACAGCCGTGAGAGCTTGGTCTGTGTTGCTCGAGGGCACATGTAGCCATGCTTGGTTGTAAGAAGCGGCTCATCGGAGGGCGTTAGAGTCCCGCCAGTATTCACACACCTTCTTGCCGACGCAGCTCTTTGTCTGCTTCTGGGTGGGCACGTTAAGGACAGCCATAAGGAGTCTCATAGGAAGAAGCAGCAGCGATGTAAGGCACGTGTTTTTCTGACTACTGATATTTATTGTGGACACCTGCCTAAGGTTACTGGGGCGGCTTTATTAAGCAGCATTTCTAATAAATTGCACCGTGCATTATGTATGTGTAGTAATTGGCTATAAATGCAGAAACTTGTGTGATATTCACAAGTTCAGTGAATTCAAATGGCAATTTTGACCACCCACACGCGCGCGCACACGCACATACACACACCCACGCACGTGACTTGTCATTCTACCCTGAAGATTAAACGTTAAAACTGAAAAATGCAATTTCTGCCAGACTTGAAGAAATGGGGCCTCCTTAATTGTGCACATTAATGCTGGGCTTGATTACAGGCATCACTGAGTGCACTCTGAAGGGTGCTCTGTAGGGCACTTAGCATTCACTCCATTTTCATGAACAGCTCTTAAATTCACACTCACTGCGAGTGGCTTCATTGTTTTTTTTCTTCCCCTCCTTTATGTGGGAGGCCCTTCAAACTGGCATGATGGTTTAAAATGACTTATTTAAATCAGGCAACAAGGTGCTCTAATGTAAGACACATGCATAACAAATTAGTCACATCCACCGAGAAAACTGAAGTAACTCAATTGGAGATGAAGGAATTGGGATGGTAGTTATATCATAATCAGATAATTGCAATTTCCCGAAACCTGTATTGGGAGCATGATGAGATCCATGGCAAGACTGACAAAAACCTCACATTTACGACCATCCGTCCTATGAGTTGTGATTTACGCTTTGTTTCCTGCGATAGCGGCCTCCACTCGGGGCGGCACAGATCCGCGTGATGGTAAATCATGACAGGGGGTGCATAAAAAAGGAGAGAGGCCCAAATGGGAGGTGGCTGATATGCGCCCAGCATCTGTATGCGGCAGTTTTACAGCCCCCTGGTGGTTTCAGGACAGAATGCGAGAAGATAGCAAGACGTTTAATAAGGGCCCCAGTTCCAAACCCTTGCAAGGTTTGGGCCTCTTGGGTCCTGTCAAAAGATAAGATACGATGAGTTTTACTGATCCCATGGGGAACTTCTTTTGCAGACTGCAGCGAGGTATATAAACAAGACAAAGTGCAAAGACAGTACATGTAGTGTAGACAAGTAAAGTTTCAAAAGTACACAGTACACAAACATAATATTCTGACAAAGGATATTTATGGAAATAGATTATTATAGAAGGAATATGCGCAATAAGAAAAATCAGATGGCATCAGCCCAACAAGCATGGAGCGATTAGGTAACTTTAGCCTATGGTCCTCTTATGGCTAGTTTTACAGAAACCATTTTCTGATGTTTAGAGAATGTAATTATGCATTATGCATTGTAATGTATCAGGGCATTCCCAAAATGGTTTGGGAACTAAGTCTAACGTTACAGGAACTTTTCTACAACATGTAGATAACCTTCCTTAAAGTTCCAGTTAGGTTTTCCTAAAGTTTCTTGTATAGCAATGGTTAGGAGAGCATTTATAGAGCCAAACAGGAATGTTTTCCAAAGGTTATCCAGAGGTTTCCTCATTACAAACGTTAGGAGAATGTTCCATAAACCAAAATATGCAACCGAGCAAACATTCCTATAACCAAAAATAATGTTACTGGAATGTTCTAGGTACCAAAAATTGTTAGCTGAGAGACATGTGACTTGAAGGGTGGCACGTTGGTAGACATGTGAATTAGGGGGTGGCACAGTAGTAGACATGTGACTTGGGGGGTGGCACAGTAGTATTCATGTGACTTGGGGGGTGGCACAGTAGTATTCATGTGACTTGGGGGGTGGCACAGTAGTATTCATGTGACTTGGCCAAACGTCCAACCTGAGGTGGGTGAGTGCGCGCCCCGTGAGGGACCGCCATCCTGCCTGGGGTGTCATACACTTTTCTGAGGTCTTCTGTTTAGGACATTCCTCTGAAATTAGACTCTTGAGCAAAGCTAATAAAAACGAGAAGAACGGGATCTTTAGCTCTTCATTTTCTCTGCTTCTTACCAGCATTACTTGCCCAATTCTTTGCATCGTTCAGATGACTTTGCTAACAGCGAAGTCAAATTAGCAGCTTCACAGTGAAATAAATAAACGTGTTTATCCACCCGCATTAGATATCTGCGGGTACTGAGTGTGACATGCAACCCCCACCATCTGCACTGAGAAAGACCGAATTCAGCCTGCTACCTGACATGAAAATGAAGAGTGATTTAAAACGAAAAATCAAAGGCTTCTCCTGACTTTTTGATGCTGTAAAAACTGTATAAACCCACTGTTGCGTCAAAAGGACATTGTGATTCGACGACAAAGCAGATAGAACATTCTCCCAGTGTCTCTGCCTGCAAATTTGCACCACAGCTGGAAAATCTACTGGCAAGATATTAAATGTTCCCTTTCAGCGAAAATCCCACAAGTAAAATTGCTTCTATACATTATAAGAATGATATAAGTTCCCTGTCTAACATGGACAGTCAGATAATAATGAGCTGCGACCACAAAATTCTCTCTGGCATTTGCTGCAGATGTGTAATTTATTACTAGTTTTTAATGTTTCTTTTTCCTTATTATTTTTTGTGGAGGGGCAGCATGGTGGTGCCGTCATTAGCACTATATTCTCACACCTCTGGGAGCAGAGTTTGAGATGAATCCATGTGTGTGGAGTTTACATGCTGGTACCCCAACGACACCCCCCCCCCCACACACTCCAAAAGCATGCTGAGGATCGTTGGAGTTACTAAATTGCCCATAGGGGTGTGTGGGTAGATTAGGTTTGTATTACATTGTGGGGACCAAGTGTTATTTTTGAGGTGCCCACAACGATCTGTGAATGCAGTCAAAAAAGTAAAAATGCCAAAAGCTAGGGGTTAAGGTCGTCATGATGAGATTAGAGTCTTCCCCATAGAAGTGAATGGAGAGTCCCCACAAAGATACAATAACAAATCTGTGTGTGTGTGTGTGTGTGTGTGTGTGTGTGTGTGTGTACATGGGTACACCCTGTGAGGAGTTGGTGCCCATCCTAGGTTGTTCCCTGCGTTGTGCCCATAGGATCCACACGGAAGATAGATGGATAGGTTTTCTGTGAAATAAAATGGTACCCCATGCCTCACCTTAGCTTGCTATGTATGTGTACCTACTACCGTCACTTTGCTAATTAATTAGGCTGGACATTTGTGAAGTGCAATTCAGGTTGACTGCTTAGCTCATGGGTACAATAGCAAGCCGCTTCCAGCAGCTGAACTGACAGCCAGCCCAGCCCCCAAAATGCAACAAAGGTTCTGTTATGTGCCATACTTACATAACGTAAGCCGTCTTCACTCCGAGCACCGCCCACCCTGGCAGGAGTGGAAATGAGGGGACACTCGCCAACGCGGGATTGAGCATGTGATCCTCCGGTGGGTTCTTATCCCAGGGAAGTCAGCCCCCAAAAGCAGCTGCAGAGGTCCTGCATAAAGGCAAAAGGGAGGCTATGCTTTTCACTGTCTGGTGTTTGCCAGATGCAATAAAGGAGCCATATACTGTAACACTACGGAGTCATCCGAGATATCAATAAGATCAATAAGGGGGAGGACAGGGTAATGACCCCCTTTGTCTCTGCTGATGGAAACATAGCTTTTGTCAAGTGTATAGATTGGGGTGAACTTCTAGGTTGGCCGGTCTATATCTATGCTCTGTTCTCTGAAGAGTCAAAGTATCAATTACCATTTTTTTTAAACTCTCATTTTACTCATAGTCATAAATAACCTTGTCTGTAACTTTTATAGTCTCATAAGTACATTCTATTACAATGCGGGTGAAGGACACTGAAGTGAGCCTCTGCTTTCAAAAGTGCTAACACATATCAGCGGCATTAATTACGCTGTCATACGCCTAAAAATGGATTTCTGTAGCGATTCACTCCACATGACTCATGCAAAATTTGAACATTTGACATTGAACATCTTTCTAATTAAGCTACCCTTAAAATAATCTTGATTAGTCTTGCTTGGCCTTCAGCAGCTGGACTGCTGGCCTGTAGAGAACATAAGAACATAAGAACTATACAAATGAGAGGAGGCCATTCGGCCCATCAAGCTCGCTTGGGGAGAACTTAAC
>JABFDZ020000118.1:5591733-5609162 GCA_019775955.2 Pollimyrus isidori
CCCCCCCCCCCCCCCCCCCCCCCCCCCCCCCCCCCCCCCCCCCCCCCCCCCCCCCCCCCCCCCCCCCCTCATTGAGTGATCATCGAGGCGCCTTCATCTGTTCCAGCGGTACAGATTACGTCGGCCTCCAGATTCCCATCTTCCTGCCTCGGTGGCGGCCCGCATACCGCATCTCGCTCCGGCCCTCTGTTGGGTCCCTCCCCGCAAAGCATCACACTGCCCTCACCGTCCTTCACTCTGGGAGGAAATGAAAGGGAGTAATGTGCTGCCCCCCAAGCAGGGCCCATGATGGGACAGGTATGACGAGAGTAAATCACGCCCTGGAGCCCCCCACCCTGTAAATTTATGGGATTTATGGGAAACACTGCATGGCTTCATTGCTCCTTAAGGAATGCCTGAAATTATTCAGTGGGTCACAAGACAAAATTAAATCCGTCAGCTTCCAGGGAGGCTGATTGTGGCTACTGTGTTTTCGGCTGCTGTGCTTTCGGCTGCTGTGCTTTCGGCTGCTGTGCTTTCGGCTGCTGTGCTGCTGTATGCTGCTGTGCTTCCAGCTGCTGTGCTGCTTTCGGCTGCTGTGCTAGTGATCAGAGTAGTCACCACTTCAGACCCATTGGTCATTGGAGCTATTGAGTCTTTGAACAAGACCATTAAATGTCATTGTTCCAGGGATTGGCTGATTTATGTTTGCTTTTGGACATGCATGATGTATTTTATACATTTATTCCCTTTTCCGTCTGTTAAAATGTTCAATTTTACATTTCAGTGAATCATGCTCACTGTTTTGTGTTGCACAGTAAATGTCTCTGTCATTGTCCCTGTGGCAAACTTCATGAGCCGTTGTTACCGTGGACACAGGTGGAGATAATTAGCTGTGGGTGCCTGGTTAATGCTGTAGGTTTTGTTCTCATTGATTAGGTTGCAGAATTAACAGATAACAGTATTTCTGGGTGGTGGTAATGTAACAATCTCTATGCAAAGCCTGTGCTATTTATACGTAGCAGATTTTCTAAAGATTTGCAAGAAGCATCAAGCTAGCAGAATGCAGTGATCCTCTTTTCATTATTGTGGCTTATTGGTTTGCTGAATGTACTGTAGGTGGTCAAGATCAAGATATTTTAAAGCACAACAGAAAAGATGTGATAGATGTCTGTCTCTGACATGCGGTATTCAGAAAAGCTTTAATTGAAAGTGTCAACGAGGGTGTGCTAGCTTTTATCGTAGCATCGCATTAGTCTGTTCTGTAAAAGCATAGGCTTGACAGTCGCTGGTTACTCATCTGATGACTAAGGGCATTAAAGGTGATCAGAACTAATTAAATCACATTTGGATAGTCACAGTGGGGTGATTTGAATGGCATTTAATAGCGATCTCAATAAAAGCTAGAACACACATGCAAACACTACATGTTAGCATCGCTAAGGTGACTTTTATAGTCTGCAAGTCTCCAGCTGCAAAAAGCTGAAATTCAAATGGTGCTATTCATGATTTTTCCACCAAATTGTTGCATTAAATCCATGCTGAGATGTGACGTTATCAGTTGTCTTTCACAAAGTTAACTCAACAGATTTCAGGCTAAGGCTTGCTGGCCTTTCCGTTTTGTTGCTGGGGGAGAATGGATGATTTGTGATGTTGTCTAGGCCTGTTGCGATAAACGATAAATCAATTAATTACACGATAATTAAAATGAGGACAATAATTTTTCCGGCCGCAATAATTTTCATTTGCATGCTTGTTTGTTTTCCTTGTGTCGCTCTCTACCAAATAGGAATATCGTCTCTTTTTAGCAAACCGGCTCATTTGGCTAAGCTCACCAAAAAGAGCCGTCTCTTTAAAACAACCCGCCCCTCTCTTCCTGATGCCGTTTAGCGTGACCTGATTGGAGCTTGTTAAAAATAAGACGCTGTCCAGTGGGCGGGTGTTTTCGGAAGACAACGTGTTCCGGTCACAGTCGTCCTCAATGTTTTGGCAGCTCAAAAACCCGGACAATTCTATAAACATTAATAAAATGGCTCTTGGACAGGAGCTGACTCCCATCGTTCACTAAAAACAGTTGGCTCAAAGAGCAGCCTCGTTTGCGAACGACATCACTAGTAATGAGGCGTGAACTCTCGTTCAACTTTTACTTTGTGGCTGGCGTTAGCTATATAGCTTCCCCAGTCATTCTGGCGGATAATGTATAACTTAATATGTTCTGTATGTGCTAGTTAAGTACACATTGCGTTAATCTGTGTTTGCTATTCTTAGTGGTAAAACCAAAACACAGGAACAGGAGAGGTTACTGTTTCAGATCGACGAAGAAGCACGACAAACAGCGTAGTGTAAAAGTATGGCAGCACTGGTACTTTGTCATAGTTCTAATTAAAGCTGTTCAATATTCAGATTTGTGTTGTATAGACTCATCAAAGCTTATGATAAACCGCCATAAAACAAGCCACAGAGACGCTGCAGCGAATGCTTTTGGATAATGTGACAACACGCTGTGTAAATAAAATTGAATATTAGGTACAGTATTATATAGTGTATTTTAATTATACACAGTTTAGTAATTTAATATAGTACAGCCATTTCAAACGCTTTTCACATTACAGTACTGTATACTGAAAAAAATGGTTATGATGATCATCCAATTATAATTATCAATTTCGCCCAGGCAGACGTATTCACTATAAGCGGTAAAGTAAAACGTGGCAATAAATTATATGAAACGTGAGTATAAATATGTTGGATTTGCCGAATTTCCCAGAGTTTTGCGTGAAAACCTAAAAATCGATTGTATTTTTAGCACTTAGGAAATTATTATTATTGTTTTTTTAGCTTCTGAAACATAAGTTTATATTTTATTGTGCTCACAGTTACTCAAACTGGAAGCAAGTGAACTGTATTTCACACTGGCGGATATGACGTCACTGCAATAATTCCTGGGGCAATTTATCGTCCACCAAAATTTGTTATCGTGACAGGCCTAATGTTGTCATTCGCAGACAACTTACTCCACAAAAGAGCAAATTGAGGGAGGCGTAAAAAAGTTAATTTCCCCACGGGGATCAATAAAGTGGCAATTATTATTATTATTATTATTTACTAGATCAAGTTATTGTGTTTGGTATATTGTGTTTGGTCCTCAATAAGTCCTAATTATTAATGCCATAGTCAGAAATGCGAAAATGTGTATAGCATTTCAGGAATTTATTTTCTAAACGATGTCTGCCATGACAGTTCTTTGTGGCTCATTGTCTGTTGAAAATATAATGCTGCAAAGTATCGACAACTATTTTGTTCTTGTGTCATGAAACCATCGTCATAATTTCAGTGGTAATGAGTAAGCAAAGAATATTGCTTAAAACCATAATTTTAGCATAAAAAGTAGAATTTTAGACTGAATGAAATCTGCTTCACGGTTTAAAATAATAATATCTCAGCCGAGATTCAAGCTCCTGCTCCACTGCCGCTTGGCGTTTGGCTGGTCTGCCTCACACGTCGTGTGGAGATGTATCTGTTTTTCATGTTAGCACTCCAACACCACAGCTTGGGTATGTGAAAGCTGGCTACCAGCTAACCAAAAGCGTGAGCCCAGAGACAACACTCTGGCTAACTGAAACCGCAAACCGAGAAAGAAGATACTGGAAAGCAGAAGTGTAAACGAACAAATAAAAACAGCACTACTGAAGTGGAAATTGGGCTCCACACCAAACTAGTGAGGCTGAGCCCAGCTCATTGCATTGTGGGCCCTACTTCTGCTTCTGAACAAGGTCACACAGAACTGGTAATCTAGTGTTTATTAACCCAGTTGTCAGGAATCCTGGGACGGCCCGTGTTTTTGCTCCCTCCCAGGTCTCAACACATCTGTACTAGGTATTCTGTGTTCTTGACTCTTTGGTTCAAGCGTGTTGGGAGATGGGAGGAACCAAAAACATGGATTGTCGTTGGAATCCTGAGGACTGGATTGATAAACATTGGATTCAAACAGTTCTGTGCAACCTTGTCAAACATTGGTTAAGAAATACTGCATTAATCAACAAAGCAGAGATATTGGTTTAACACTGATATACTTTTAACAGTCTGTCTTTGTTCTAAAGGAAAGATTCCCTTAAAGACCTGGTGATAATTCACACAAAAGAAGACTGTAAATGTTGTGTGAGGTCAGAAAACAATTACGGCCTGAATTTATTTCCCTCATTACCAACACTGTGGATACAGTCACAACTAATAATGCCTTCTTTACGTAAAGCTGTAGATCATCATTATTATGCCTGGGTTAAAGTTATAATCATAATGACCCAGCTACTATAAGCTTTTACTGCACCATGGGTGTTTATTGGTGACAGGCCAGGAGGTAATAATTTTTGTATGAACTAAAATGACTGAAATAAACATTTATATTCTGAGATTCTTTGAATAGTGATGACCTTAATGTGTGACATTTTATTACAAAAATTAATATTAGAGCAATTTTAAGAAGACAAAACACAGTGATTTCTAGATGGCCTAATTATCACCCATTATTTCAAATACCTCATTAGTCATTAGAAAACCAGCAATCCTTTTTCTTGCATGTAAATCCATTTTTAGTGATTTTGTTTTGATGGCAGTAATGGCTCAGTATGTCCTACGAGTAACAAAGGACACGTCGTTTTGCCTGGGCGCTCAGATGGCTCCTTATAAAAAGAGCACCGAAAGCATTATTTTCGAGACGAACAATGTTGCATCTCAAATTAGCTGGCTGCCCGAATATGATTGGCCACAGAAGGGTGTAGCGGTTTCCAGCAGAGACGGAGATGGGCAAGCCAGGAGACACAGACATCCGTTCTTCATCTGTCATTTTGTTTTTCTACGTCTTTTTTGCCTTTGCTTTTATGGATCAGGAAGCTCACCTCACTTGGCAGATCATAAATCAACTAACCAGAGTGTACATTTCCAAAGGCCCTTATGGTCCCACTGCTTAGATGGTATAAGTGAACGGGCTGAGTCAAGCTTTGCTCTTTGATGTTGGGCATGCCACTCATTGCGGATGTCCTCCACCTGCCCTTAAAGACGGGCAAAAAGTGGGCCATATATACCACAGGATGGTAGCTGTTCAGTGAAAACACTCCCAATGGACACTTCTACCTATAGAATTCAGGGTTCGAGATCAGGAGAA
The DNA here is from genome assembly GCA_019775955.2 of Pollimyrus isidori. Classification (NCBI taxonomy): domain Eukaryota; kingdom Metazoa; phylum Chordata; class Actinopteri; order Osteoglossiformes; family Mormyridae; genus Pollimyrus; species Pollimyrus isidori. The sequence goes on from JABFDZ020000118.1 coordinate 5,596,874, forward strand.
ATGTTTATGCAGTGATTCAGAGTGAAATCCCAAAGGTAGAGCAGTGTAGATTTATATACTGTGTATACTGTATATTATGTAAATTCAAATTCACTTTATTGGCCAGGTACAGGTGTATGTACAGTTGCCTTTCCAGTTTCACAAATTTGACTTTCATGGGTTTGCTTATTTACGCCTTGGCTATGAACAGCTAAATGGAAATATTTTTGGAACTTGCTGAAAGATTTCAGAAGCCATTTTGTAAGCCAAAAACAGTACTGAAAAAGATTTGGATCACATGAAATTATATATAAATATTAGTGATGCATAATTTGTGTTGGTGAAAGTGCATGCTATTGTTAATATTAAAAGTGTTGGCTTGAGTACTCACACATATTCGTTTCTGTCTCACTGTCTCACTCACATGGTGGCTGTCTTTGTCACTGTAGAATCTCACGTTTCACGCAGTAAATTTGAAACTTTCCAGTGCTGGTAATTTTGCATTTTTCATAATGGGTCCAAAATGTGGATCTCCCACTGTGTACAGTAGTAACTTTGTACATACAGGGGCGTAATTTACATGGTTTATATGTTATATGAAATGGCCAAGATCGGAAACTATAAGGCAATTTGACATGGAAAGTATACAGTACTGTTTGAAATATGTATTTTATTAATTAATTTTTAAATGATATTTTTCAGGATATAGACTGTTACAAGTCGAGACTAGGGGGGGCTAAGTATTATTTGCTCATTTTCACATTTGTGGGGATTTGCTGCCCCTTAAAACTCTTGAATGTGGGGGGGTTACTTACTAGGACTCTGTCTTGGCAGTACTTGTGCATACATTCACAGGCAACATATAAATAAAGAAAAATAATTTTAATTTAATAAAACAGACTTGTGTATGAGCAATAGCACAAATCAGTACAGATTACAGTCACTTCAATACAACTTACATTCAGTATATTTACATAAATACAGTATGGTGCAAATGTGTTAGGCAGTCAACGAAAAGTTTTAATATTTTCTTAGAGAAAAAGCAGAATTTAACATTAGAAAATATGCAAACAGAACCAATAAAAAATAAAGGTTATGTAAATAAGGGTGTTGTACAGTATATACCCATACTTTCACATATATAAAATGTAAATTGCTGTATAAAAATGCACTAATTGAAGGAGATACTTAGTAACAAACCAACGGGGCAGCACACATTCACTCCTTTGAATTTTCAGCTCCCCTCGTCTTGGCTGAGACATTCGGTCCAGATCGCCATGGTTTCCGTTCCCCTCACACTGAAGGGGGTACCATGGAGCTACAGCTGTCGGAGAGGGAACAGCAGGGGATGGAGGAACGAGAGGGCCCCGTGGAGGGAGGCGGATGGTTCCGGAGGGCTGGAGTGGGTCTGTGGAGGGGAGGGGGGCGTTTCGATTCGGAGGAGCGTCTGAGAGGATAAGCAGGAGTCACCCAGCAGCTGATTATTTCTGAGTTCCCTCCCCGTGATGGACGAGCGCGGTAACCCAACGAGAGATGAGCGATATGCTCCCCAGCGCTGTGAATGAGGATATTTGCCATTCTCTCCCCCGCAGGAGAATGCAGCTGTCACGAGGGATATTCCCCCGATCCGGACCACGCACACCTCTGCGTCCGCACCGACTGGGGCCAGAACGAGGGGTACGTCCCAGGCCACGTGCACACTCCCGGTTCTATCAGCAGAAACCCCTCACTGTGTGTCACATCCTTTCTTCTGACCATGCTGTTATTAGCCTGTTTTTGTCCATTTTCAAGAGCAAAATGTTGCTTGTGGGGGTTTTACTCACATAGAAATGTTCTGAGGGCAAAAAAATTATTGGTTTAGAGAAATAACCAAATCAGGTTATAGAAGAGGTGAGTCTAAGCAACTGCAGGGGGCCAAGACATTTCGCTGGTTTCTCCTGCCTCCTCTAGTTGCTTGGTCCCAGCTTCTGGTCCCAACAATCAGATTGGTTATCTCTCTCAAACAATCATTTTTTTGTTCGCCTCTCAGAACATTTTTGTGTAAGTAAAACTCACATCAGAAAACAAATCGTTCAAATTGTTTAATGTTAAATGGCTGAATATTTTTGAGGTAGCTTCAGGAGAGACAGAGCCCCGTACTGACCATGCTGTGTGTGTTCCAGCCCCTGGCCTTACACAAATCTGGAGAAGGGCTATGACCTGGTCACAGGAGAGCAGGCCCCAGAGAAGATATTCAGGTAAACAAAGAGTCAGTCTCAGCTTTGACCTCTTGCATTGCCCCACTCCCCTTCCTGGGTTTTCTGTAATCTAGCCTGTGTTTGTTTTCGCCTTGCTGACCAGTTGGCCGTGAAATGCAGCCTCTTTCGGCGCAGCTGTTCCCACATCGAGCCCGAGAGCCTAGCAGGGGGGCAGCGTCCTCAGTTAGCCGCCGGAGCGGGGCTTTTTCGAGAGCGTTTAGCGGCAGCCTTGGGGAGAAGGTGCACTTCTGCTGACAGGAACATCTCCAGCCTGACATCGGGCGAGGAGTACGCGCACCAGAGAGCCAGCCATCCAATCAGATGGCCCGTCTCATCTGCCTCTGTACACGTTCACCTGTTTCTCTTCAACATTACATGCGGTGTGATTGTAGAACACCGCACACTAGCCATGCTATATTGAGCACCGAAAGTGTCGGTCTTTGTGTGACAGATACAGAACGGTCCGTGATGTAGAAAGTGTAAATACCCATCAAGGACGTCAAGGAGACACTTTAAGGCAAACGCAGATAACGATTCACTCTCCCTCATGAGATCTCTTCAGCGATACAGAACCAGAAAAAAGTAGCAAAAAAAGTGAATTTGAAATGTTCTTCAGCTGTGATAATTGGAGATTTAAACAAAGAAGGGGAAACAAACTGAGCGTGCTTCAAAATGATTTTTTTTCGCTATGTTAGCCCCCTTAGACATTAGCATCTGCTGTTTGAAGTGAGTCAGTGTATCATGAAGGATCCCTGAGTTACATACTTCACCTTCCTGAGAGACGGAACGGGCGAGCAATCGGTGCCGCTGAGGTGTCCATCACTAAGACAGCCCCGTGATTGGCTGTCGGAATCACATTCATGAGCCTGTGTGGGTATTGATTTTACTTATTCACTGCATAATGGAATTCTAGTGTAGGGTTTCTCAACATCACACACGGGCACTGGATCGGTAGGGAGCTACACGCTAAATTTCCACAAATAAACATGAAATAAGCACATGCAGGCTTGTACGTTTATATAATGCATTTATCTCGATTTGAAGTTGAGGAGTGGGAATTCAGATATCGATTTTTTTTTCTCCAAAATCTAATTTAAGTAAAGGCAATGTGCGTGGTTTTTGGAGATGAGATCTGATCATTTATTTATCCAGTTGTTTGGTGAGTCTCATCTTTCAATGGCCTCTTATAAATATTAAAATCTGCCTTTCACGGTGCAGTACAAATAAGACAGATCATCCCGTTGTGGTGAAATATGAAATTATCAAGGTGGATTTATACAAATATAGCTTTGCTTGTTTTCCTTTTTTTCCCCCGACAAGCTGTGATTGAAGTGTTGATTCGGGTTTTCTGACAGAAGTGTGCGCGCGTGTGTGTGAAAATGAAAAGTTTTCTGGCTGATATTAATAAAACAGAGAGCTAGCTTCGAAGAAACACTGGGGCTAATTTCCCATGGTACTACCCAGGGTCTCCCATCCAGCTGCCGTTCCCCAAGTGTACTCCGTGCCGGTAATTAATATTAGCGTACCTTATGCCTGCGCCCTGCCTGTTAAACATTTAATGTCCGTTTTTTTCCCCCTTACTTCTGTAACTGTGTCAGCGTGCATCCCTGCTTTCCCTCAGGTCCTCCTATAGCCTGGGTCAGGGTCTGTGGCTGCCTGTCAGCAAGAGCTTCGTGGTGCCGCCTGTGGAGCTGTCCATCAACCCTCTGGCCAGCTGCAAGACAGACGTGCTGGTGACCGAGGACCCTGGTGACGTCCGGTAAGTCCTTCGACTCCATTGGACGATGCCAAGAAAGGCGGGTTCCCTGTCAGCCATTCAGAGCATGGCCCACGTCCTGATCGTGCTAGCTGTCACAGTCCTTGATTGCATGCCTGAATGTCTGCGTTTGATTTATTTCCATCCTTCCTATCAACCAGTAGCACTCCTTGAAAGATCAAGTTTACTTAGGCATTATAAGACCCTGTGGCTTATTATTCAGTAATCTTATTACTTTTTACAGAGGCCTGAAACAGTATTCAGCTGTTTTAGGGGGCCGGGAATTCATTTTTGTCTGAGATGGATTTTATGTTATGCATTTCATGTACAGAATGGACATCAGAATCCATGGTTACCCAACGTCACCCCTGATGTTTCCTCTGAAATGTGATACAGACGAGAAAATGAATATAGAAAGGCACAGTAATTAGCCAATATGACTTCGTGTTTAATAGTCACTGTTCTCTTTCCACGTTGCTAGAAGCTGACTGCCTTACGGGTGAATGGTAGGCAAATTGCTATCTTTTGGGAATGCAGTTTATCATATTGCACATGAAGATATGAGAGTTGTTTCATGATATCAGATCACAGAGCCTCTCTGTGCAGGCATTTTCAGCGGGGTCTGCCATGATATTAAGACAGAGCTGCAGCTTAGAGATAAAAACAATGCATTTATTTCTGTTTGTTTGTTTTACTGGTATTTCTGTTGGAATCCCAGATTCATTTTTCTGGAATCTTTTGTCAAAAGTCAGCTTATCAAGTATTAATATTAATTCTTTTAATTAATTTTCCTCATGTAAACACGACATATAGTGTTTTCCGGCAAGGTGACTTGGCTTGTTCCTTTAATTATCACTTAGTCCTCCGTGGAGCAGCCATCGTTGGCTCATTCGAGTTAAACACCTTTCACAGGGTACCAACGTAGGAATGCTGCAGAGGGGTGTACAACCTCTATTGGCTGTAATTAAGGAATGGGGTCTCACTTTAATGATGGTAAAAGCTGAGGAAAACGGCGGGCTTTCTGCCTGCCCAGCACCAGATGGGCCTTGTATTTCAAGGGTGAAAGTGAACTAGTTAATTGGGCCAGCGTGTGTTCAGTTTGGACGGCCCAGATAGGCACCTCCGAAAATATGTCGGTGGCAGCGTGTGAGGTGTTTGGGCAATGCATTCTGGGTTTGAAAAACAAGACACACAAGCCAATGAGAACCGCTCCACGACCACATTGCACGGCTGTCCCATTTTGTCAAGCCCTCAAAGTGTGAAAGTACAGCGCAATAGCAGGTATGCTAGACATGTGGGTTTATGTACAATGTGTAAATGCATCATCATAACAGGGTGGAATAAGTAAATTACTGAATAATACTAAGTTAAAGTCGGGGGGGTGAGCATTCTGCAAAACGTGGTTTAATATTGTTAACATGTACTGTACCAGGGACTAGCTCTGGAGAATTATTTCTGCACTGACAGATAATTTCTGTCAATCAGCCATGACGGAAACTTAAACTGGCAGTGTTTTTTTTCTTCTTTCTCTGCGATCAGCTATTGATTGACAGATTGATGAGCCGTATGTCACCAATCAGAAGAATTTAATCAGCAACCGCCACTACAGCTTACACAGAGTCTGCTCCCCACGGCCTGAGAAAAACGCAAATATAATATTCATGTGGGTGCCCAAATCCCCGGTAAACCTTTTAAAAGACTCTTTAAGGGATTAGCGGAGATATACTGACTAATTGCAGAACATTAACATATGAATGCAAAGTGGAAATAAGTTGTTCATTAGCTCTCCTTGACACATCGCTAGTTAAAGGCAAACTCCCTTGAGACTGTATATTTGCAAGTAATGTAGCCGTCACCGGTCAGCGAGAAATACTACTGTTTTTATCCTCTCCTATTAATTCAGCTGCCTTCGATTTGAGCAGTTGTGCAATAAGAGCATTTGTATGCAGATGGAAAAAAAAACACTTAAGAAATGATGCGACCATTAAGTCGTGCATAATTGAACTGTTATAGTTTATTTATAAATTTTCTTAATGAACACCGGTACCGGTTTTTACCATAAATGTTTATGTAATATTGTCCATATTATGCTTGCATAAATGATTGTTGATTCCCTTCTGTATTGTTTCGAGAGGCCAGGTTTTTGCTGGAATGTTTAATGGGTCTGAATTTTTATATTCGTGTGTGTAAGTGGCACTCTTTAGTGTTTTAATGACAAATTTATTTCATTAATGGTTCAATTTCAGGGCAAAAGCAGAACATCGAATTGGCCAATAGGAACAGAAAGGTAGAAAGTCAGCACTCTGCACGGAACTCCATTAAGAACTCCATTTAGGTCAGAACAATTTATCTCCACGGTGACATCTCTCTATGAAAGGACACAGCATGTTCCGTGGTCAATTTCTGGAATTATTTCTGATTGTTGCGAGTCGCGGCGGGCTGCCCGGGGGTACGGTGGCTGGTGACTGCGAGGCTCTGGAAAACAAACAGTGTAATCTCCACACGCTAATACAGCTGTCAGGCACGCGCACGGACATCTGGACGGCGGGAAGACTCACTCCCACCGCTGTCAGATGAAATACAAGCACCTGACATCTGTTGAAAGAGATTCAGAATTCCCCAGGAAAGGCGTTTATAAACATATATTTTTGCTGGTTGCACTTTGCTGTATAAATAAATTAAAATGAAGATTATCGGTGGATGACTCAATGCTGTTCTCCCAGGGATCTCGTTCCATTCATTTTTATACAGTCAGTTGTGTAAATGAAGGCTTTTAGCTCAGAAAACCAATTGTTTATTTTAGCAAATAAATAGAAGGAATAATTAATATATGCACCCACTGCTGCGGCAGAGTGACCCTAGAGCCTGTCCTGGGCAGCACAGGGCACGAGGCAGGGGGCAGTCTGCATTAGATGCCAGTCCCTCACCAGACACACGCTCACCCACCGTGGCCGATTTAAAAATGCCAATCCGCAAGTTTTTGGAAGACTGCAAAGTGGGGCATGCAAATTTCGCAGAAATAGACTGCAAGGGGGGCAGGAATTATACCCCAGTCCCCGAGGGAGTGTGAGGTCACTCTTCTTCCTAGGCACCATAATTAATATAGACTGTGGCCGTCCATCCAACCATCCTGTTTCTGTAAGTGAGTCACGGGAGCCTATCTTGGAGGCTATGAAAGCAAGGCAGGGAACAACCTAGGATGGGGAGCCAACCCATCTCAGGGAACACTCACACGTCATTCACTCACACACCATTCACTCACACACCATACAGTCACACACCATTCACTCACACACCATACACTCACACAGCATCCACTCACACAGCAGTCACTCACACACCATACACAAACACACCATACAATCACACACCATACACTCACACACCATACACTCACACACCCAACAATCATATACCATACACTCACACACCATACAATCGCACAGCATACACTCACACACCATTCACTCACACACCATACCTTCACACACCCAACAATCACACACGATACACTCACACACCCAACAATCACACACCATACACTCACACACCATACACTCACACAGCATACACTCACACACCATACACTCACACGCCATACACTCACACACCATACAATCACACACCATTCACTCACACACCATACACTCACACAGCATCCACTCACACAGCAGTCACTCACACACCATACACAAACACACCATACAATCACACACCATACACTCACACACCATACACTCACACACCCAACAATCATATACCATACACTCACACACCATACAATCGCACAGCATACACTCACACACCATTCACTCACACACCATACCTTCACACACCCAACAATCACACACCATACACTCACACACCCAACAATCACACACCATACACTCACACACCATACAATCACACACCATTCACTTACACACCATACACTCACACACCCAGCAATCACACACCTTACAATCACACACCATACACTCACACACCCAACAATTACACGCCATACACTCACACACCATACAATCACACACCATTCACTCACACACCCAACGATCACACACCATTCACTCACACACCATACACTCACACGCCATTCACTCACACACCATACAATCACACACCATTCACTCACACACCAAACACTCACACACCCAACAATCACACACCATACACTCACACACCATTCACTCACACACCATACACTCACACACCATATACTCACACACCATACAATCACACACCATTCACTCACACACCATACACTCACTCACCATACACTCACACACCATACACTCACACACCCAACAATCACACACCATACACTCACACACCATTCACTCACACACCATACACTCACACACCATACAATCACACACCATTCACTCACACACCATACACTCACACACCATACAATCACACACCATACAATCACACACCATTCACTCACACACCATACACTCACACACTATACACTCACATACTATACAATCACAGACCATACAATCACACACCATTCACTCACACACCATACAATGACACACCATATACTCACACACCATACACTCACACACCATACACTCACACACTATACACTCACATACCATAAACTCACACACCATTCACTCACACACCATACACTCACACACCCAACAATGACACACCATATAATCGCACAGCATCCACTCACACACCATGCACTCACACACCATACATTCACACGCCATCCATTCACACACCATTCACTCACACACCATCCACTCACACACCATACATTCACACGCCATCCATTCACACATGCAGACCTACAGGAAATTTGGTACCTCAGCATGTTTTTGGGCTGTGAGGAGAAACTGTATCTGGAGGAATCAAATGCAAACTCCACCCACATGCAGCTTTGCGGAGACTCAAAAGCTGGTTCCAGTAGTGTAAGGCAACAGGGCTAAGCACTGTGTCACCGTGCTGCCCCCACTGTGACTCATTACTTAAATTAATTAATCAATCAGTATATACAGTCTTGCATCACTCAACAATGGGGACAATTTCTGAGAAATTAGTTTCTACAAGATTTTGTCATTTATTTCAGGCAAACATCATAGCAAGTACTTACACCAACCAAGATAGCCATAGTCTACTATAGACCTGGGTTAGAGTACATTTTTTTGTAAATCGAAAGAGTAAAATAATGACAAAAAATACACTGAAGTAAATGCATAAACCAATAAATATTTGTTCATTATGAATTATTATGAAGTGCAAATAATTAAGCATGCTGTAGATTCTCAGCAAGGTAGGTCTCCTTTCATCAGCATCATGACCAATATTATGAAGGCTATGATGTCTTCCTGTCACGTCAGGCAATAGGAATTCAGCTCCGTTACAGTAAAATCATGTTGAACCATTAACGTATATTTGGTCCATCATTCACCAAAATATCATTATGCGATGTATGACTGTACAACCATTTGGCTATTCTGTCATACAAAAAAGAAAAAAGGAATTCCTCCTGCTGTAGACCATATATATTAAATTTGTTATATATATATTACATATAATCATAAAATAGTAACCATAACTTATCTGCAGCGTTGCATAAGGTCTTTTTTCCGTGCCCAAAGATCATAGATAATGAATACACAAATAGTGATCAAAAGTCATTAATGAGTAATGAATACAAAATAATGATCACAAATCATGGATGGTTAATCGGCATTTAATGTCACAGTAAAATCGACGCACGTGTGCTGAATAACCGGGGACGTTATCAGAGGAAATCGGCGGCACCAGTGAGTAATTATTGACCAGTAAACGGATAGCGGCACGTGGACGAGCTTCATCATTTATCACCTCTGTGGGGTTATGCCGCTCATGAATGATGCAGCGTTATGGTAATCTGATTATCCAGACGCCGGTGTATCCGGAAGAGGCCTGTGGGTAGGCGGGTCTGGTTGGTGCGTGTCTGTCCACCCGCCAGTCTCAGCCGCGGCGACTCGCCAACGTGTGACACAGAGCGGTGTCGATGACACCGAGGACATGAGCGAAGGTTGGGCGATGGTGTGCTGCCTGACGGTGCTGTGCAGAAACGCCGGCGATGACACACTGCGAGCAGGCGGCTAGCTGGAGGTCCTGAGGGGTAATAGGCAGCCTCACAGCAATGTGGTGACAGAACATTAAATAAAAGCCAAAGCAGCGATGATTCCCTTTGTGCCGCTTTGTTATGCTCTGTTTTTGAAATTCACTTTCACAAATATCCCAGTTACTGCTGTCCCTTTATCTTGGCCATGGGTGTATACAGGGGCAGGGCCACATGGAGCACTGCCTCCATCTTAAATCTTTTTGGTCCCCAGAGTGCCCAAGCCCCTGTCACTCACCGATTTATAGCATATCGTTGGCTTATGATAAGGTTGGCCCCTCTGTATGAATTACGGACCCTCTTATGCTCCCCCACCTTAGAAAGTCCTACAATCACTCTGGCCCTGATCTTCCTGAAATAGACGCCTGACTCCCCGTGACCCAGTGCTGGATAAGCCCTTTTGGAATAGTGGGATTTCGCATGTGTGGATTCTTTGCAACTTTATGTCTGTTTTTTTTTTATCTAAAGTACTCTTCGAAAGCTCACCGTGGACTGTAGAACAGAAATCTACAACCTTCTGGTCAGTAAATCCAGTCCGCTGGCCGATTTAGTGCTCTGCAGCAGAGGTTTCACACAGTACATTTGAAGAGAACAAATGTAAAAAGCGCTTCTTTCATGATCACCTCAGCGTGCCTTCTGCAGAGCCCAGCGCTGGCACACCAGGGGGAGACGCGGGGCCGTGTCCGGCCCGGGCCTCGTCCATTGTGCTCGGCTCAGAACTGGACTGATAGGCGTGCCCCCCGGCCGCAGCAAGTTAGTACAACGTTGTCAGGAGAGAGATGTGAAAGATTCCAGAATTGATTTGACAATTGGGCCCGAGACGTCCATAAGAATGAGGGAGAGCCAGCAGGCTTTGAAAATCACGTGCAGGTCGAAGGCATGAGCTATCAGTTGGCATAAAGATAAAATATTGCCCAGCAGGCGTGTCCACAATTAACCATCATGACCTGTTAAGTAGCTTATAACTAGCCTGTGGTGCATGATGTGTGTATTAGCAACATTTTCTTCACTGTCATTACCTAGTGGCAAAATACAGATATTAATATTTCATTGTAGCGCAGATATGACATTATTTGGATAAAAGTAATTATAGGAAATATTCCTTGAAATACACTTCTTTTTTTCCTCAAAAGTGCTACAGGTGTACCAGGTATTGCCAGACCATGTGTATGCCGATATTATCCAGGTCAGCTATCAGGCAGAGTCAGTCGTATGTTTGCACCCTAATTTTTGCACCCCCACATCAATATTGTCACTATATTCTTCCATTTGTCACTTAGGGCATCAAAGTTCTCCGGCTTCTCCTTTCAGAACAGGGCACTTGGGAAAAATGTGCCCAGGAATGTGCTGCCAGTATAATGTGACCTATTGATGCCATTTTGATTTTGACATTATGAGCTGTGCCACTTCACAATCCCGTGGGGGCCGCTGACATTTTGAGTAGCTATTTATGCGTGACGGCCCCTTTTTTTTAGCATGCGAATACACAGATATCTCTAAAATAGTTTGACTGACAGGTTTTCCATAGGCAATGTGGTGGCACAGTAGGTAGCACTGGGGGGGGTTTAATCCCTCCCCCGCTGTCTCTGTGTGAATGCACTCCATGTTTTGCGTGGGTATCCTCCTCTGGGTATCTAAATTGCCCAGAGTCTGTGCCCTGCATTGGACTGGCATCCTGTCCAGGGTGTCTGCTGCTGGGCCCCTCTTGTTCCTGAAATAGTCTTCTTGTGAATCTCTACTGGATAAGCAGCTGGGTGGCGGATGATTTCTGCACATAGAAAGTTCTTTTCAGATTCATAGAAGGCCTCTCAAGGGCAGCACTGTGCATTTGTAGCGGAATTCTATAAAGCGCCAGGCAATTTTGAATGTGTCATGGGCACCCTGTGAGAGGTATGAGCAGGGTACTGCGTTTGACGCCAACACGCTCCGTGGCTTATGATGTTGCTTCGATGCTTTCGTATCATCTGCCTCATGGACCTGTGTGAACAAATTACCCGATGCCCCGCGGGCCTTTAAATAAGGCCGTGCATTGGCCCTGAAACGTGTCTGTTTTGTCTTCTGCTGGCTGACCACAAGCTAATTCCATGACAGATCTTCCTAGTGCACTGAACATCAACTGGCGGCCCGCGGGCCAGATCCGGCCCGCTGAGCCGTTCAATCCGGCCCGCGACTGGATTCCAAAATTGT
>JABFDZ020000118.1:5618816-5629738 GCA_019775955.2 Pollimyrus isidori
CGGATATATATCGTATACCGTCATTCCTCCTAAAAATACCGAGATATGAATTTTTGCCCATATCGCCCAGCCCTACTTTGGACGGTGGGGGGAAACCAGAGTACCTGGAGAAAACCCTACAGGGAGAAAATGCAGACTCCATACACATGGAATTTGAACCCAGACAGGTGAATCCTTCACCATTTATTGCTAGTTTATGTGTGTGGGTGTCTGGGTCTCACCGCTGCATTGTGGCATGTTAATGTAAAACCACCAGATAGCAGAGGCACATTGCTTCAGTCTAGGGATCAGTCACATTGACGCTGCTTCATGACAAAAACAGCACATGCAGGGTGTTATTCTTCTCTAAGTAACTTATAGCACTTTGCTGATGTTCACAACCCCAGCCATCTGTGTTTCTGGGGAAACGAGGTCTGAAAATGGTGCATATCAGCAGATTAAAATAAATCCATCTTGGGCTGCGCTAAAAAAAGCCAAAAGAAAAAGTGCATGCTTTGCATTTTGAACTGGATGAACTTTGAAATGTTTTCATAGTTTTAGAAAGCGGCCGTGTTTTAACTTGTTTTTGTACCTGAGACCGGAATGGTAGTGGTTCACATCCCAGGGAAGGCTCTTGGTGTTTTGTACAATGTAATTGCCCCAGCGACGGATTCCTGTGTATGTAGCGTTACGTTAGGGGACTGGAAACTCCCACGAGCCAGACTTAAGGTGCGATATCCGGGGCACAAGGTCCAAAAACGACGGCATACAGCAGGCACGTTGGAAAGCTGGCAGTTTATTCTGTATCATGTCACGGACGGTGAAGCGAAGCCCTTCAAACGACCAGCCGCACCTTCAGGCTAGCGAGTCTCTGAGGCGACCAGCAGAGGATGGAGGGCGGGTGAGCATTAATGATGGGCAGGGAGCATGTCGGAAAGCGGGGTGCGGAGAGAGGATGCTCCATATTCCCAGCGGCGATAAGGAGACGCAGCAACTGGGCTCGGTCCGGGGGCAGCTCCCCACTTCTGCGAGGGTTTCGGGCGGGATTCGGAGAGGGTCGCGGGCTTGTGGGGCAGATTAAATCGTGTAGCTGAAAAAACAGAGAGACGGTCTGGTGTGTAGCTCGTCAGCTAAGGACTCTGTCCATGATCAGCAGCCGGATGGTGCCGTTGGGCCCCCGCACAAGGCCCCCCAGCTCCAGGGCCGCTGCATGCCGGTCAACCCTGCACTCTGACTACTACGCTCACTCTCACCTGTTTACGTGTATCTCATGGAGGTGGGGTAGTAAAAAAAAAAAACTATTTCCCCAAGGGAGTGAATGAAGTATCACTATTCTATAAATTAACAGAAAAATATGATTAATTTCCAGTAGTAGCTGAATGGCAGGGTTAGATGATGGGTGATATGCTGGCAGGAGTTCTCACCAGCATGCCTACAGTGTGGAAACAGGGGAACAGGAGGCAGTGTGACTTTAATGCCCCTGTGACCCCCCCGCCGCCGTGCGAGTCAGCAGATGGATTTCCGAGGCATTTATTGTGTCCCTGTCAGACGCCTGACATGTGCATTGTTGGAGCCGAAGAGCTTCTCGAGTTCTCCGCCATGGATCTGAAAGCGAAAGTCAACTCCGATGTGTGTGACAGGCCCGGTCCGCCGAGATGTTTCCATAATCGAAAGTGCTGTCCTGCTGAGAAATCGATCGTAAGTTAATGGATGAAATCGGCATTGTTTTTTTTTTTTTGGTTTCTTTTTTGCAGGAATTTACTGGAAAACATTTGACTGTGTTGTGTAAATCAGGCTCAAAATACCTGGAAAATACTCTAGAATAATAATTCTGCCCTGTTTTTTTTCCCAAATAATTTTGTTCATTTTCTTGTTTGCCCAGCATGATAATCTGTACCCTGCATCCATATGCATGAGACATAAGCAGTAATGCATCCATTTTGTTTTGGATGATTTTAATATCCTGTTGGTCCTAATGCTGGGCGTGTTCGAGGGGACCAAAAGGAAACCTTCTGCCAACTATTAATGATGTTGATTCGCTCAATGTACTCGTCCCATGAGATCTGCTTTACAGCCGGGAAGAGGAGAGGGCCTTAATTAAACCAACATGATGCATAATTAAGTAGAAGTATTTGCATATGAGTTAGTGGCTAACAGACAAGGGCCAGATCTGATCCCTCCAAAATATTCATGTGATTTTGGGGTGAGATTTTGCCCAGGAATGTGGTAGGGGTTGGGGCTAGCTTTATCGTACGCATGCATTGTTATGTTCCTGCACTTTACAAGTAAAGTGAATTACCCAATCAGAAGTCTCTTTTAATATTCCACAGCTGCCACTGTGAGAGTGACTGACAGCCTCATTAAAGCAGATTCTCGATGACAATAACCACAAACAAAAAGCAGGTGAATTCCCTGACATTTTAATTAAGCCGTGAAGGGGCACTTTCCTCAGTTCAGAAGTGTTCGAGAGGTGCATTTGCATCACCATACAGTTTGGTAAGTCCAGTGGGGGAATCTAGCATCTCATTTATTATTTAAACTCTGGTGCTACGAAGTATGCATTGTGTGCACAGAAATCGCAATAAGTGTCCATCCATCTTACCGCCATTATCCAGTGCAAGGTTGCGCGGTGTCATAAAAGCTCAGTTTGAGTTCACACTTCGGAATGATGTGCTACCTCGAATTCAAGATTTTTGCGGCCCAGTACGTTTTCCCTTTCACCATCACCATCAGACAATTTTCCAGTGGGATTATAATTATATGCCCAATAAGCGTACTATTGTTCAAAGGACAAGCAGGTATTCTAGTAACACAAGTTGCACACAGACAATGCCAGGGTTCGTCTAACATTAATCTGATGTTCCGTTGCCTTGGAGACCATTCCAGGAGTAGTGACAGATATCAGAGCACAATGCCAATTAGAAAATGAAATTAAGCCACCGTAGACAGAACCCCTGCAGTAATTAATATGGAGTGTACGCAATACTAGTACTCCGTTTTTCTTTTTCAATTTAACGTATATTGTGTGACTTAAAATCAAACAGACAGCGTGTTTTAATAGTTGCTTCTCAGGTCATATTGAATCTGCAGATTTTGTTTTATTTTGACTGCCTCATTTTCCATGGGAATGACATTGGAACCCTTAAAGTAGTTTGGTTCAGCTAAACGTGTTTCACTGCTCTTAAGTAATGTAGCAGGAGGCCTTGGGGAGAACCTTCGCTGCCCCCGGGGATCGCTGAAACGCTGGAAAAGTTATTTTTTAAATGCATTCAAGCATGTCTCGTGGGTGTGAAAGTGACCTTATAATCAGGGTGTTATTGATTAACACAAGAGTGTTAATCTTTCCTGGAAGCCACCCTTGCAGCCTTCCGGAGTAAGCTTTTATTAATTGTTCTTCTCTACTGGCTTGCTACCTTCCACATACTTTCCCCTCTCCTGGTATGATGTTGTTATGGGATCGATGAGAATGACACCTGACCATGTGACACACAGAGTTAGAGGATATTGTGGTTTTTTTTACCAGGTCCATGGAATTCTTATGTTTTAGCACATTCTGTCTTGCTGTCGTAGGAGACACACGTACTTACAGTTGAGAATGAAACGTGGGGTCTGAACACAGGGCCAGCCATTTATCTGGCACTCTTGGAGCACTGAGGATTTGTACCGACAACCTTCTGATCATAAGCTCAGATGCTTAAGCCAATGAACCACAAACTGCCCCCTGTGGTTGATGAGTATGACATCTACAAGATGATGTTCCATCTCACTCAGTTTTCCATTTACAGTATATAGCAGGTGCTTTTGTCCAAAGTGCTTTTACCTAAAGTCTGCTTTTAATCAGGTACAAAAATCCTTTGTAGGATTAAAGTTGGTTCTAAATGCTAAAGAATTCATGGTCTTCCCACGCTCCCATTTTCTTTCTGAATACACTATTTTAACAGAAAATGGTGCTCCAATAGAAAGGGTATCCTCCTACAAATATCTAGGCATTTGGCTGGATGATAAATTATCATTTGGGGTTCATATCAAGAGCCTTTTAAAAAAACTTAGACCCAAATTAGGTTTTTATTTTAGACTAAGGAAGTGCTTTCCATACTTAGCAAGAAAGAGATTGGTGGAGAGCACATTTTTATCAGTATTAGACTATGGTGGCATAATTTATATGCACTCCTCTTATTCTTTACTGAAAAAGTTAGATGTTTTATATTATTCAGCCTTGCGTTTCATTACAGGTGCAGCTGCTAGGACTCCCCACTGCATCCTGTATGAAATGGTTCAATGGTCTTCTCTTTCCCTCAGAAGGAAATCTAATTTATTATAAAACGATTTGATAAATTACCACAATACATTTCAAATCTGCTTAAGTATCATACTACGATTTAATAGTACAAGTTCATCAAATAAGATGCTATTAGTCACTCCCTCAACAAGGACAGAATCTGGTGAAACATCTTTCTCCTATTATGCACCACATGTCTGGAACGAACTCCAAAATATATTAAATCTAGAGTCACTTCCATCTCTCAATGTTTTTAAAAACCTTTTAAAATCAACCTTTACAGAACAGTGCCATTGTTTTTGATTTGGTGCCCTTATGTTTATTTTTCATTATTTGTTTTACTAAGTGTGATGTTATTGATTTTAGCCTGTTTTAGGCTATGATGTTTGTGAGACTTGTGTTCCTGTAGTTGTTTGTTTTGTAGTTTTTATTGGTTTTTATTGTATGTGATTGTATGTCCATTGTCTTAGTATATTTCAGAGACTCGTTTTTTGTAGTTATACCATTTATTGCCTTTAGTGAATATGGTAGTATATATAGTGTCTTTAGGGTACTTTAACTAGCCGTCACTGTTGGCCAGGATGACGAGTTATTGTAACTCAATGGGACCTTCCTGGTTAAATAAAGGTTAAAAAAAAATATATATATTATTTAATAATAAGAGTAATTCTTCATCACAAATAAAAAATTGGCTTTTAGCAGAAACTCAAAGTGTAAACAGAAGAACTCCTAATCTATCAGAGGGAAGGTTGCACCCCCCCAGACACAGTAACTGAAACCTGAGGCAACCTGAAGGACCCCACCTGGACTTTCAGGTGCCGGTGCCTCATTGTAACTATTCACGAATCATGCACATTTACTTGCTCATCATATACATTTACCTGCTTATTATATACATTTACCTGCTTATTAGTAATTTCAGTTCTTGATGCATTTTTTATGCTGTAGATCGGAGCAATGAATCACCATGGCTGTTGACTAGGCCAGTATGTTAATCAGTTGATTTAATTAAGTTAATACAAGCTAATTATCCCGTTATGGACTTGTCAGGATCAATAACATTCATGCACTTCTCAGTCATTTCCATGACCATTTCCTTCTCTTCCTTTGTCTTGCCTTATTCTACTCCCTTCATGCAGGACTTTCTCTCTCTCTCCATCCTCCTCTTTTCCCTCTAAAAGCATCTTGTGTTGGATACCCTAGCTCTAGCAGCATGTCTATCACCTACGCTTCCTCACGCCCAACGCCGCCCCCTCGACAACGGCTAACAGGCCCAACGCACGACTGCTTGCTTATGTGCTGCTCCTCCCACCCCGCCCCCCTTCTGATTTCCCCGGGGAGTGCTTCTGTTTCAGGAGATTACAGCGGGAATCAGGCCCCTGCAGAGAATCTTGAATGTGCTGCTGTTAGTAGGCGAGGAGTTAAAACTAGATGCTGTTATACACTTCAGTTCTCGGTCTTATTCAGAGTGGCTCTCAGAGGTTCCCTTGTTGAACTTGAACCCCTAACCCACTGCGCACTGATCCATCTAATCCTTACACCAGTGCATGCATATAATTTGGCTGCGTAATTAATTTTTAAGCACCTTAAAAAGTTCAATCACATTTAGAAATTCTTTTGCTGCAATAGCTATGGCCAGAAACAGTGAAGCATTGGAACAATGAAGTTGTAGTGTTTAGGAAAAAGAAAAAAAATATTAAATATATATATACACACACACACACACACCGTGGTACCTCAGTTAGACTCATTAGAACTTGAATTTCTTAAAAGTCGACCATCAGAAGTCAAACCGTGAACGCCGACATAAGATAACTTGTATGCGCGGAGAAATGAGTCCTGCGGCACATCTTCTAGCAGAAATGAAGGGTAAAGCTTCAGTCTCAGCCTTGCATTCGCTGTGATAGCATATTTACACTAACTGAATACATATATTTACACACTAAAAATACATTTAGACAATGATAGACAGTAACCATAATCATTATTATATAATAAAACACATTTTAAAATAAAGATTTCTTATGCATTTTTAATAATTTTAATATTAATAATAAATAATTAATACATTTAATTATGATAATATCCTTGTGCCGAGAGGGGACGGAAGGGAGTCGGGAAATACAGGGTTTAATTACAGGTAAGGCAGGTAAAACGCAGACGGACAATACAAACAAAATTTTTAGTTTGGGGAAACAAACTAAATACAGAGGACTAATGACAACAACCAGAAACAGCTGGTCACATGGGGGTTCCACAGGGGGTTAACGATGGGGCGTGGCACACGGAAGGAGCGGATGATCGGGGCAGGACACATTGTTTATACATTTATTTTCTTACTTTACAAATTACTGTTTTGATGAATCTGCTTAGATGTGTTTAGTACGATATATGGTCTTCTTGTTTTATCTGGTTCATTTTGTATTTAAATGCTAAAAAAAAACATAATTATGTGTAATCTTTTTAGCGCCGGGAACCATTTAACTGGTTTTCCATTATTTCTTATGGGGAAAATTTGATCAGAACTTGAACTTTTTAGGATTCAATCCGGTGTTCTGAACGGATTAAATTCAAATTCAGAGGTACTGTACCACTGTATATATGTTTGTGTGTGCGTGCGTGTGTGGGTGTGGATTAGGTTTATATTATATTGGGGGAACCAAATTCCAGGTCCCCATAAAGATCTGTGAATGCGATTGAAAAAGTACAAATGCCAAAACTTGTATAATTTTTGGTTACTTATGGTTAAGGTGAGGGCTGGGTAGGGGTTATGGTCCGTAGACATGAATGGAGAGTCCCCACAAAAATACAATTACAAACCTGTTTGTGCGTGTGTGTGTGTGTGTGTATGTACCACGATATTGCTGTTCAGCAGTATATGAAATACAGTACCGTGCACAAAACATTGGACTCAAGGATAATCAGGCGTAGCGATACGCTGAACTGGACAGGTTTGAGCGAATTTGATTTGTTCAGCCGTAAGCTGCTTGTAAGAGGTATGTTTTTGTCGCAGTGGTCAATTTTCCATTAGCTCCTTGTACAAAAATAAAACCTTGCCAAAGGCTGAGGAAGCAGGGTGTGCTACAGAATACTGTGCCTCTTGCATTGTAATTCCCATATAGTCAGGCAGGTTATTGGGGCGTGGCTGGCTGCAGTTTTTTGTAGATATTCCTAAATAGATGTGCCAGGTCCCCATGTCCTTTAGTTTTTATCCTCATTTACAAAATTCCTGATTTTTTCTATCGACATTAGCAGTAGAACTCATGACATACTTCATGAAGTTAAATTGCACTGCGTAACTTGAGCCAGCACACTGCCGAAAGCTGTGGCCCGAGAAAAAGCAGAATTATTAAATTAGGCCGGGACAGAGGTGAGAAACCATGGTATTTCAGGTCAGTATTGACATCATTACAGCCACAAGCGGGTGTAAACAAATTCACTTTTCCTCATAATGCAACAGGTTCTTTTTTGCAGATATAAATAGCCTCTAACTGCATCACCCCCTCCAGGTGGGCATTAGTCCTAATCTCCTTGCCCCGATCACCATCGTCCTAACGAGCCCTTTTTGCGGGCGTGGGCATAGCAGTTAGCGGTGAGTGAGCAGCCTCTCAGGCTGCCCGCAGTATCTTGGAAATCTGACTGGGACCTAATCGGATTTGTGGTCAGGTGGTAGGATTAACTTTGAAAAACAAGACTATCGACAAAGAAGTTCCTCTGGTCTTGGAGGTGCTACTTCTTTTTTGTTAATTTATTGGTTTTTACGTAGATGATTTGAACTTTAGGATTGTTTGATTGTGCTATTAGAAATAGTCAAATTTAGTGAGGTATTTAGTCCACTTGCTGATTTCTCAATGTTGTTCAGAATCTCCTGGTTGGAATCTGATTTCTTAGTAGAGTTTTGAGAATGTTGATTAGATAAATTAGGCCTTTACCCTGATTAATTCAGGGGAACTCCAGCCACCTTTAGCTGGTCCACTACCTACGAACCGTCTGTGGCACTTGAGATATGCGTACACAGAGGATAATGAGACGTGTATTTTATAGTGAATTTCAAATTTGCGTAGTTGGTTTCTGTTCTCTGCTTTGTTGTAGGTTTATGAGGCCCATTAATGACTGGCAATGACTGTATTGTTTTCATGACCTTTATTCAGAGGAAAAAGGGGGAAAAAAAACACCTCAGCCATGGCCCATTCCGTGAGAAAAGTGCAAATTTGGCCATATTGTTTTTTCTTTCATAGCCTCGTGGCTTTCCTCGTTAATCCTTTTACAGGGCTGCAAAGTGTGCAGCTGGGAGAGCTTTGCACGAGCTACAGAATTCCTTAGTGAAAAGCGGGTAGTCAGGAGTGTTTCTGTCTGCACGGTTTGGTCCCAGAAATCAAAGAACCGTGTTTGAACACATCCCCGTTAACTTGGAGTTACTTTTTTTGTACGTTTTTAGTTTTAGTTTAGTCTCCACCGATTTGTCGTATAAAATATGTATGAGGCTCCAGCCAAACCCGCTCCTAGCATTATCAACTTATGCGAGACAGAAGAAAGATGGACATCAAGGGTCCTGTCGTACTGGAGGTACCATATATAGGGATGGAAATCCAGCCCACTGTCTTCTGTTAGGGTTTCAGTGTGGCAGTGTTTACCACCGCTCAAACAACATATCTGTGAGCCACAAGCAGTCACTGCAATGGGGGGAATGGAGCCCCCCCTCCCCCCCTGTCTGTCATGTATCTACCAGCACTCGCCCTCAATGAGTCCTTTCAGTCCATGAGAGTCTCCTGTTGTGGGTGAATCGCTCGTCCCCACATTCCTCGAGCTCAGCTTTGCAGTGGCTTGGTCAGAGGTTTGACATTCTCATTCCCCCCAAGCTGACCTGCAGCGGCTCCCTTGCTGCCCTCTGCTTGGGGGGCGTGCCGAGACTGCACACGCACAGTCATCCTCGGGGACACCCTGGAGAGAAGTTCTAAAGCCTTATGGCATATCAGCCCTGAGCTTCAGCCCCGCCTGCTCAGGCAGTCCGTGGTTCAAAGTGGGGCCCTGATTGGACGGCTTTACTCCTGGATGCAGGTGCTTAGACCATCATGATGTCCACCTGTCAAGAGCGGGCCGGACTGCACCGTGCTGCTACCCTGTCTTTAATACTACAGCATCACTCACACATGCTTCAGCATCACTGTATGGAGGCGGAGCTAAATATTGTGATCTGTTTATGCTCCTAGCAGTGAATGACCCGACACATTATGTGAAGACACCTAACAGAACAGGTAGGATATAAAACCTGCTGAATACCGGTACTTCAGGATCAGGGTTGTCTGCCCCTGTCCAAGTGTATCGCTTGGAGGGATAGTGATCTATGCCTTTGTCCAAAAGGGCAGGGTTTCACCCTCAGCTGCTAGAGCAATGATATCACCTTTGGACTTTCAAACGAGGTCCATAACCCCAGCTACTCCAGGGCGCTGCACTCTCACCCCAAACTCCGCTCGCTTATGTGTCTCTTATATGGACCAAAGTATCTGCTAAGTCAATAAATTTAAATGTTGACACGCTTTGCCTGTAGTGCATACGTTGTGCATATGAGCTTCAGCAAAATGTTCTGTGTTATAAAGGTGTATAAACACACACACACACCTCAGGCGCATTTAAAGTTTGTGCATTTCTTGAAATGTATAGATTGCTGGCCTCGACACGTGTGTGGTGTGTGTGGGATTCCAGTGGGTATGACCTGGTCATGTGCTCCATTGGAATATGATTGCAGGCATAACCAAGGATTTTGTTGTAAATTACAAATAGTAATAATTTAAAAATTTATGCCATGCAATATTACGTAGCTATGAAAATCATACAGTGTTACAGATACCAACACTTTTTGAACATTTAATTATGCTTCAGAAAGACTAATTGGAGATTTTTGCAGTCAAATGTTTCTGGTTCATTGTAGTTAATCACATCTCATCAGTAAAATGCCCTAAGAATGCTGTATGATAATGCAGCATACTAAAACAGTTTTGCTCGTTTGCCACACCCAATTTTTTACTCGCACGTGGATATAACCCCTCCCCCCCAAACTCACACTGCGCTGCTTTTAACAAATTACAGTAAATTGAGTCACCATTTAAACGAAGGCTGGGATAGTATACGCAACCCGAAGAATGGACCCTGATTACACACTACGATGGATATGGTTACCGTGGCAACGGGCACTGGTGCCCCAGCTCCTCTCAACAAAGGAGTAAATCACAACCGCAGTTTACGACTTTTAATATTGTCGCTTATGTGGAATATACTCTTTCATATGAGCGCTGAGGACTGCCGAGAGGTTGAAACCACCGGCAGGATTGAGTCTTCTGCGTTTTTTTGCTTCTGATGTGGATTTTCTCGACGCGTCGCGATGCAGTGGGCCTCGCCGTTCTTGTTGATTTCACGTGCGTTTCACAAAGCCACTTAACAGTCACCTTGTTAATGCTGGTCTTTGGTATAATAGACTACTGGCACAGTAAAAAGCAGGTCTTTTTATCATGTTTTGTCTGTTTTTTTTTTTTGTTTTTTTACCCCCCCCCGCACACCCCCCGGCAGCTTTGGCGTGATGTTACCAGGAGGCAATTGCACTGCGTTTTTATAGCTAATGGTTGGTGGGGCTCACCCAGCTGGGCTGGGCCGCGTGGAGGGCCGGCGC
>JABFDZ020000118.1:5638198-5649863 GCA_019775955.2 Pollimyrus isidori
TCGTGCCCTGGATGTGCATCCCACAAATCTCCATCAACTGCAAGATGCTATCCTATCAATATGGGCCAACATTTCTATAGAATGCTTTCAGTACCTTGTTGAATCAATTCCACATAGAATTAAGGCAGATCTGAAGGCGAAAGGGGGTCAGTATGATGTTCCTAATAATCCTTTAGGTGAGTGCATATCCTCATCTGACATATTATTTGGCATTATCTGATTATTGAATTTTTATGTTAATCTGTAAAATGTACCAAAATTACATGATTTTGTTTGAGTTCGAGGAGGAATATATACAAATATAAAAAATGGAATCCTGTAGTCAGTGCTGTGAGTAAAAGCAAGACAAGAAAGCAGAGAATAAAAATCGTCTTTTCTTAAGTAATCCTCTGTGCTGATACTTCCGTGTATGTGCACGTCTTTCAGTGGGACCTATTGATGAAATGTGTGTGCGCGCATATTTTCCAGTGTGTATGTGCACGTTTTTCTGCGTTTTAAGTCCCACACGGCTTCCCATAGTGTGGGCCAGCGGGTTAGCTCATTAAAAGTTTCCTCTTCCCCATGAGCATTTCATCTGATTTCAAATATCTGCAACCACTTCTCCCACTTCAGCTGACTCCATTGATTGGCATGACCCCTTTGCTTCATTGATATACAGACCTGCTCAGATTAGTAGGAGCTTTGCCTTCCATTTTTCCGAGCTGTTCTCTGATGATCACTTCTTCCATGCTTTCCATACTTTCTAGGTGTGGATACTTGGGTGACATCAGGAAACTCCAGTGCTCACTGGTGGTCTTTAAAGGGTCGAGGATAAACCGGCTCTCTGTAAGAGCACTGCATGTATTAAAAGGCCAGGTTTTGAAGCGGAATAGAAAGTGGAATCTTGAACCTTCAGATGTGGTGGATTCATGCTGTTTGAGTCTCTGGAGATTTTTTACTGTAATGCTAAAGAAGTTCAGGTTGGACCTGTGTTCAGGCAGCCCGTAAAGGGTGTGGAGTTAGGAGGATTCCAAGGGCCCCTGAGCGACAGGGACCCTGTAAACTTGGGAACATAATTTGATTGGTCTGGGTCAGGGGCTCAGTATGATATACTTTCATGGAGCCCAAAATCTCCAGTAGTTTTTCACTATTGGGAGTTTCTAAACCTCCACGCTGGGACTGAATTTACACCAAAGGTAGCTAAAGGGAGAGATTTCCAGCCAAAGCATTAAAATGCTGACATCACAATGGCTGTTACAGCCAGTTCACTAATCCACCTAACATACTTGCACAAAGGCTGTAGGCCAGTTTAGGATAACCTATGTCTGTCCTACTGCCTGCTACTTCCTGTCAATACACAGTTGTGCAGGCTTGAAGTTCTCTTTCATAAATAGTCAGAGAAAAGGTGAGAATCAAACATGTTTGATGTCTTGAAAACCACTGTTGGATATTCTCAGGGACAGGAAACGATGGCTCGAAGTTGATATGGCTTCATTGAATAGTATAATATGCAGTTTCTGATTGGCCAGGGCTGCTCGTCTCTGCAGGACCACACAGATGCTTATCATCGTTTTCATTTACACTGTTATCAGTCACAGCACGGCTGACTCTTGATAACTGTCTCCATATTTATACCCCACCTCTAAGATAGAAGCCAGGCAGCATTCTGTAGCAAAATGCCACAGCGCCCCCTATAGTTGGGATGTCAGTACTGCCGATGCACTGTCTACAGATCTGGGCTGAAGTGCACAGGTTCGCATCCCAGGTGGGTCTCTGCTCTGGTAACTGGGAGCTCAGCTAAACCTGAATTTCCTGAACTGGTCTTGGATTGCATCAGTAAATGTTACACTCTATAAATAGGCTAAGCAATTATTTATCCAATAAATACGGTGTGCTATAAAATCAGTTTGGTTAAATATGCCTTCCATGACAGCAAATAATTTAGCTTTTTGTCAACTAGCTTTTGTCCAATCCATAAATTTTCTCTAACTCCTTGTCTAATTGAGGGGTCTGGAACCTATGGTCATAAGGCAGTGAACAGCCCAGGATTGGGTGCCAGACTCATACACCTGCAGGCAGTTTGGTAACACTTGTTAGCCCCAGCTTGTGTTGGACCATGGGGGGAAACTGGAGTGTCCCCCACGACGGCACAGGGAGAGCATGCAAACTCCACACGCATGGAGAGATGGCAGAGATTCAAACCCTGCTAGTAGTGGCGTGAGGCAGCAGTTGCCGACTGCTGCGCCACCATGCTACCTTTAGCTTGTGTTCCTTTTTTTAGTATATTTTACATTTACCATCTGTTCTGGTCATTGCTATGGAATTAAAATAAATATTTGAGTTAATTAAAATAAGAACTTTTGTATCAGTCCTGGCATCCTCATGGTAGGGCCATAGGTTTAGTGCCCTGCCCCCTGACACAAAGAACCCATCTGTCAACCTGCATACTAGGAAGTAATTCTACAAGTGATTCCATGTGGATGTCTAGTTGGATTTTTATACTTGCTACCTGGAGACTGACCCTGGGTCTTTTTCCCCCACTAGCCCAACCTGAGGGATTTTCACGCCTCTTTCATGCTGTCTTCTTGCATTTTCTGCTGCCCCGTTGTGGTGTGTATTTGTAAAGTGCTTTCAGGCAGCTGTTGTAAGGACGGGCACGCTGTAAAATTAATTGTGTTGAAATTATGCATCCCCACTTCAGCAGTAACGTAAGGCTGGCACAGGGGGTTTGGTGTCATAGTGCTGATCATAGTAGCTTTGCCGAGAGGCTAGTGGGGATGTAGCTGAGGTTGATGAATTCGTTGTGGGAGACTGGGGCTCGCGCATTACTCCTGTCTGCCCCCTGGTGTTCCTTTGGCTAATTTGTAGACGTCCTTCTTTGTAGATCACCATCGAAAGTTTTCAGGAAGAGACCCAAGCATGTTCAACAGACGTGGCTTCAGATGACTGCTGCTCTCATTTGAGGCCAAACAGTTGCCTTCTAGGTCACATGTGATGATCACAGAACCTCAAGGGCAGAAGGAAGTCAACTGGTGTGAGTGTATTTTGGTCGATCCTTAGCATATAGCTTCGTCCCACAAAGGCATTCAAAGGCCCACATTCAAGGACGGGAACGTAAATCCCTGAAATGTATACCGAGCGGACAGACTCACAATATTGACCCATTATGATGTCAGTCAGTCATTTGAAAAGTAAGAAGTAAGAAGAAAAGTAAGAAGTAACTGTTGCTTAGCGTGGTCCGGAGGCTCGACGTGGTCCTTAGCTACTCCATCCCGGCCTTGGCTGAGCCGCCTCACCTCGGTGACACAGAGCTCTATAATTTGCTTTGTCCTGGCAAACAGCTCATTGTCATGCGTTCCATTTCATTGCAGTTTAACTTGAATACATTCTCATATTTCAGGTCTTGTCGCAGCCACTGCGGTGCTCGGATCGGCCGGATCAAGTGTTTCGTTTACCGGAAGAGTGATGCTTAAAACCTGGGAAAGCAGCCTCTGTGTAATATCTCTGGCCCAGGAAAACGATATCAAGCATCCTTTAGAATCACTGGATGATAATGACCCGATGATAACAAAGCAATTGCTGGTCCTCTCTCTGTCAGTTAAGGTTAATATGGGCTGAAAAATGTGTAATTGTTATGTTTCCTATATTCCCAATGTTAAAGCTGAACATGCCAATTCTAGGGCTTCAGAACCAAAAAAAGACATCTTTGACTCCCTTATTGTTATCGGTCGCAGGTCAGTGGGTGAGGGTCATGTGATTATACAAAGGTTCAAGGTTAAATATATCAGTTTATTTTTTCCATTTCCTCACAGAGATCCATCCCCAGTTATCTAGACCCCATGCGCAAGATAAAATCCAGTACGCATTCAAGTCAGGATGCCAGTGCATACAACTCAACATGACACAACTGGCCTATTTTGGAGTCACCAACTCAATCTTGAATATGTCTGTGTTTTGAGTGGGAGGTATTCGGGTTCGCTGGGGCAAATGTGAAAGCCCACAGAACAGGAAGACATGCTAAGCACTGGGGCTAGAGGCGATCAGCAGGGTCACTGTAACAATAAAACGGGAAGAGGCTACACTTCTCCAGCTACTGAAGGTATAGTGTTAGTGGCTGAAATAGTGGGGCTGATGCTTCAATGATCAGGCTGTCACGTGAGTGGAGTTTCAGAGTCGCCCCTGGGTAGCTCTGGTTGGCAGAGACCCTGGAGCACAAGTGTATCAAAGCCATAAAATGCTTCAGAAGAGCTTGGCTTTACTGCAGATGGCCTGCTTGAGTTTGCAGAGGTGTGGTACAGCCTCCAGAACAGGGGGATACCCCCGAGCAGAGAGCCGGGTTGCACCAGATGCCCGAAATCCTCCGCTGTGGTGTGGGGAAAGTGCAAAAGAGCTGTTTGTTCGGCAGCACAGCCTGGTCACATGATTACGGCTGAAGAAGGGAGTCGTGGCTTATGGCGACGCACTGTGGTCTGTGTGTCACACACAAGCCGGCTGGGGAGGCTATCTACAGCACTGTGGTTTTAATGTTAATTAATTAACTAAGTTTAAAGTTCATTCACTAAGTTTAATTACATTAGTTAACTAAGGATTTTTTATGCTGGTTATTTGTAAAGCTAACTTTAGTTTTGGGAATTTTTTTTTTTAATAAAAGATTCTAGATTTAGTTTGACATTATTTGGGACGACGCGCAGTGGACGGGCTGCAGACTGCAGCGTGGCCCTGGTGGGAGTACTGTAGCCTCACGTCTCAGGGTTGTGCTTTTGAATCCCCCGTTTGTGTGTGTGTTTGTGTGTGTGTGTGTGTGTGTGTGGTTCATCAGAATGTTCTCATTTCTTTCCCCTGTCTGAAAACAGCTCAGGCAAAATGTCGTCCTAAATGGTCTTTACTGTGTGTCTGTATGCTCACCCAGGGTGCCCGCTTCTGCCTGAGCTGCCCTTCAGGGTAACCATCACCCAGCCAAACCATTACAGTAACCATCACCCAGCCAGACTGTTACAGTAACCTCTCTCTCTCTCTCTCTCACACACACACTCACACACCATACACTCACAAACACATACCTACGGGGAACACTGAATCTTAATCACAAATGAAAACAGAATTGTTATTATTTATTTTTAGTCTGTAGCATACTTATCAGTTGTCATTTGGGAAACAGTGTCTCCTGTAGGTTCCATGTCTTAAGTTGTGTCTGAATACAAGAAGTCTTTCATAAACTAAGACTGAAGCAGAGTGAAACTTCCTTTCATCCGATGAAACTCATATACACTTTAAACATTTATAGTCATTTTTATTTTTAATTTCACTTCTATAGGCCAGGTATGCTTTTATCCCCACCTCTGAAAGCCTGATAAAAGAAGCTCAGAATCTTTCAGTGGTATTTTAGCTTCATGATTAGGGAAATTTACTGCGCTGTTATATATTGCATCTCATTTTTTAATTTTAAAGGGTAAAATGAGTACAACCAAAGCCAAACAAAGCTATTTCATGAACATCAATGAATCTCTCCTGTGATTAAACATGTATCTTACGACAGTATTTGATAGTCATATATCTTTACAGAGGTGTTGCTAATGATTTTCTTTATCTGAGACCTCTGCCAATACACACAGGGTAGATAACCGCTGTACATAATTAGTTCTCCATGCATGATCTGCATCCCCGGAACGTCGATGTCATATCGTAGGGAAATACAATGGCATTCGTTGTCCTTCAATCGCCCTTTGCCACATGGGGGAGCTGTTGACATCCCAGAGGAGTTAGTGCCTGTTTTTAGCATAGGTAATCATTAAAACAGGGTGTGATAAGAAGACATTCAAATCTCTGTGTACCTGGGCTAAATTGAGAGGTGTAGTCAAACCCTTGAGGGCTGCAATTTCCCAGTCCAGACGCACAGCTCTGATAGATAACATCTTTGTCATTTTAATAGTAGACCCACGGTCCTTCAGGCCAGCCCTACCGGATTGTTGCATAATTGCTTTGGCGTGCTTTATTTGTTTTTCTAATCTCCTCATCGACATCATCTCTATTGCCTGAGCAGGCCAGTCGATATCAACAGCTCAGCTCTGGTCGGACTGACCCCTACCCAGCCGGTGAGAAAACTGCACCTCCTCTTCTAGCTCCCTCTACTGGGCGAAATGTGTCATTGGCAGCATAAACAGAGACTGTTTCTTCTGCCAAGTGTGATGCTGCTGTGCTGGAGAAGTGCTGTTTTGTGCGCAAACCGCACGTACGCTTAATTCACGTACATGTTAGCATCTCAGCAGATCCGATTCACAATAGTAACGTTTATTATTTTACTCATTCCTGCAATTACGAAAATTGTCTCTTTTATGCATGTACACATACGTACTGAAGTAATTCCGTAGATAATTGAAATTACATTTACTTTATTTGATGTTACTTTCAATGTTGCCACTTTATATTATGCTTTTGACATATACGGGACTTGAAATTGTGGTTTTTTTTTGTATCTTGGTCATCCGTATCATTGAACAGTAATACTGGTCAGGAAATAGAATTTGACAGTCAGAGCAGTTCATACATCGTTTGGTTATAAAAGAGCGTCGGATCTCAGATTCTGGCTGGCCTACCTTTTTGAGCTCAGTGTCAGATATCTACCTTCCAGCCCCACCCCCCTTGTGTATATGTGTGAAATGATTCAGCGGTATCGCGTTCACGCTTGCGGAACGTGTCCCTCGGGTCTTCATGGCTTTTATAAAGACGGTTTTGCTGCGGCCCGGTTCCTCGGGTCACGACCCGGCAATCAGACCTCTTACTGCCTCCCTTCTGAACGTGTGTCTGCTGATCCGAGCTAAACCTCTGCCCATCTGCCAGTATTTTCCACACCCGGGCCATGCAGTGCTCCTAGCTGACTTTTTTTATTTATTGTTTTTATTATTTCCTATCTTTTATGCACCGGTTCTGGGACTTCAGATAGACTGTGTGACGGATGGATGGACAGACGGACATCTGCCGACCTCTCACAAGTAAAGTGCCAGGGTGTATCTGTTAGTGCTTTAGTGCATAACAGTGCTCAATTAACCTTTCAGGAAAGCATTCTTTTTTACGATTTTGTTTTTACAGTTTAAATCCAGCGCTGACATCATTTCGCAGCCTTTTCATGGTTGTACACGCTTTGGCGTGATCTGGCCGATGCTAGTCATGATTTAGATGGTATCCCTTCGGAGTGGAGTGTTATACGGAGGTCACTGAGTGGCATATGGAGGTCTCGTTACGCTTTCTTATGAATCGTCCGCGATACAGGCCTCCGCCTGGGTCTGCATCCCTCGGGCTTCAGCTAAGCTCTCGGTGTGATTGCGGTTTCGGCACCGCGGTTTACTTGCTGGTGATAAACGGCCTTCCTGTAAATTCACGACAGCACGGGAACTGTGCACGTGTGGCGGACTGCGCCATGCTTCCGGAGTGCCGAGCCCGGCGAAGGACACAGCTTTGTCCTGCAGTCACGTCGGTTTACACCATTAACCTCAATCGCAGCGATGCATCTGACTTCAGATCAGCATCGGCTGGATGTTTATTTACCTGTAAGGTTAATGAAAAATCTATATCTGTGAGAATGGGCATTCTAATAAGTCAAGTAGAGAAAGTAGATAAGTCACCCTGAATAAAACTGAAGGACTAATCTACTACCTCTTCTGACCCTGTTGGTATGCTAGCTAACTTATTTAAGTTCTTCTGTGTATTACGTACTTTCAGTATCCTTGGGAAACCAGGTGGAGAGTGGAAAAAAAAAGTCAGATAATTACATTCTGCCATTAATCCGAAGGAAGTGTTAGCTGAGAGGTGCGCTTTGGGCCGCGTGCAGCTCTGTGATCTGGGGTTTTGGCTGTCAGTAGGCCGTGACAAGACTGTCCCTCTGGTCATGTAGCTCAGGGGACATACTGGGGAAAAAAAGGACACAAACACAAAGGAATGCACAGCGCCACACAGACACTCACGCTTCCGAAAGGCAAATAAAAACCGCAACAAGGACACGAGGCGTCGCGCTGGGACAAAAGAAAAAGGTGTAAAATTATATGTTTTTATACACTGACAGACAAACAGACAGACAGACAGACAGACAGACAAACAGACGTGGTAAAACTGAGGGCATAAACTGTATGACTGCGCGCGCGCGCACACACACACACACACACACACATATGCACAAACAAAGCAAACACAGTCTGCTAAAAAGCTTATTTTCCATTTGGTAACATCTAGCACTGCCAAATTAACACAGGAATCACCATCTGCTCATCTTTTGTCCAATTGGCAGTGACGACTGATTCAGTATTTAATATGGCCATTCGATTAAACAATGCACTTAATATTGATGATACCAATGCTATAGTGCCCTTCCGTTTTAGATGATCTATCGGATTGTGGTCTTTGAAAGATAAGTGGTCCCAGGTCAAATAAAAAATTGGGGGAATCTATCTGAAAAGTGTCATTATGAAATGAAGGAACTACAGGATTAGTGTAATGTAATGTGTGTTTAGGGGATTTTGGGCCAGTTTCCCAGTTAAGGATTAAGCTTAAGCCTAGACTAGCTTTGAGTTACAATGGTGAATCTCCATTGAAACGGCAGTTTAGTCAAAGACTAGTCTTAATCTTTGCTTGGGAAACCGGCCCTATATGTTTAACTGATGATTATGTAATAGCATATGACATTTGTCATTTGTTTTGCTTCTGCCACCTTGACGACCCATTTGACAACTGCATGTAAGCTAGACTGCATGTACAGTAAGATAGGCTGCATGTAAGCTAGGCTGCATTTAATCTAAACTGCATGTAAGCTAGGCTGCAAGTAAACTAAGCTGCATGTAAGCTAGACTGCATTCAAGATAGGCTTCAGGCTGCAAGTAAGCTAAACTGCATGTAAGCTAGATTGCATTTAAGATAGGCTACAAACAAGGTAAGCTGCATGTACGCTAGGCTGCTAGTAAGTGAGTCTGCATGTAAGCTAGTCTGCATTTAAGCTAGGCTGTAGCTAGTTTGCAAGTAAGTGTAGATAAGCAGTAATATCAGGTGGGAAGCTATCATTCCCTCAAGCAGCCGCTCATTCTGTCGGGCGGGGTTCTTTCCCACTATTTTCCTCAGTAGACTGCCCCCCAAGTCCATCCTCCTGATAACTAATAAAATGGCATAAAACAGCATAAGATGGCTGTGAACCGATGACGATGATAATAATAATAATTATTATTAATATTACCTGGGTTACAATGGGTTAGCCCCCTGTGGTTTCCAGGATATGCTCTGGACCCCTGCGACCATGCATGGAACAAGCAAATAGAGAAAATATATGGATGGAGGGAGGGATGGATGGATGGATGGAAAGACATAGAAGGACGGATGGATGGGTTATTTTGCTCTGACTCTGCAACCCCCCCATCAGTGTCCCAGCGGCCTCCGCCCGATGAAGGACGGCTCCGGTTGCTATGACTACTCAAAGGGCACTGACTGCTCCGACGGCTTCAACGGCGGCTGCGAGCAGCTATGCCTCCAGCAACTCGTGCCCCTGGACGACGACCCAACCTCCAGCAACGTGCTCATGCTCTGCGGGTGAGTGCCAGGGGGTGGCGCCATGCAGCAGACTGGCCCCGGCAAGCCCTCTCAGGCCCCGGAAGCCAGCCCGGATCCCCTTGGGTCTGATGTAAGGGGGTTATGATATGTCTATTCATGGCTTTACAGTGTGATTGTTTACGTTATTTTCCCTCTGAGAGACACATAGTCGAAAATAAAGCCACCAGCCTGTTTGTCAAACATCTCCATGTCAACAAGTATTGGAATGAAACTCCGAGCATGAAGAATTTTTCAAAATGGACGCTGATATTTATGCCTTCACAGATTTCGTTCTTCTTTCTTTATTTTCTTTTTTTTTTTTTTTTTACAGTTTCGATAACGTTGATTAGTTAGCTTAACCTGGGAGAGCCCAACCTTTTTAGGACAATATGCATTATGCCTCGGGCACCCCCAGTGGGTGGGGTTTAATCATGCATAAAATTAATGATGAGTGTGTCTTCTTTTAAGGAAAGCCCATCAGTGGCTCCAGGTTTAACACAAGCATGCCCCCCACTCCCGGCCAGGTGCGTGCAGGAGTACCGGCTGGCAGCGGACGGGCGCTCCTGCGTGCTGCAGGCAGATGCATGCGACGGGCCCAAGTGCCAGCGCGGCGGCGGGCAGCTGAACGGCACTCTGTTCGGGGAGATGCTGCACGGCTACAACAACAAGACACAGCAGGCCAACCTGGGCCAGGTCTTTCAGATGACCTTCCGGTGAGTCTGTCCACTGGCCTGCTCCTCAACGTCGCCGCCCTGCTGGTAACTGCCTCAAAGGCTATTTATTATTGCAGCCCATGTAACAATCCTCAGCAGCGGCAGGCTTGTGTGTGACTCCCTGGAGTAAGAGTGCCTTGCTACAGATAGAAAGAGGAAATAAATAAATCAGCAAATATTCAAAAATGCACTGTAAGCTTGGGGGTCCTGGTCAGTATGTATTTGTGTGAGATGCTTCCATCCTATCCTGGATGTACCCCTTGTGCCCTGTGCTGTCTGGGATGCCCCCCCCCCCACCTCAACTTCAACTAGGATAAGTGGTCAGAAGATGGATGGACCTGTGCAGGGATGTGTGTGACGTCAGGAGCGTGAATGTGCTGGCTTTGCCTGTAGTATATAGTGTCCTGGGCCAGAAGCCACGGCGCCTGACCAGGTTCTGTTGGTCTTACACTAGCACTGGACCTCATTCTGTCTGCAGGCGAGGGCTTTGTGTCTGTCCTTCTCTGCCAAACAAACTCCTGTCCGGAAGGCGCTATGTTGTCTAAAGAAGTGTCCTGGCACATGGCATGTTGGGGGGATTAGAGCAGACAGCAGCCTCACCCCCCAGCCCCCCCTTCCAGCAGGCCTGGCACGAGTCTGTCTCGGGACTGGAGGCTGTTAAATGGGGTTTAAAATTAAGTGTGACGGCAAGAAAAGGAGAGCAGGATTCCCCTCCCTGCCATTAACCCCCGGGTGTTGGCGGTCTGCGTCGTGCACCAGCCCCTGTGTCACGCTGAAAACAAGCCCTCCGTCCCGTAATTGATACGAATGCCAGTCGCCGAGGTGACGCGTCTGCAAACGGAGGTCTGTCAAGCGGTAAGGGACCTCTGGGAGATACCGAGTGCAAAGCCGCTTTCTCTCTCTTGCGCGCGCACCAGGCCGCGGTGGATTAGCTGTGACGCTGAGGTCGAGGCAGTGTGCTGTCTGGGCGCCATCGATCCGACAGAGTCCTTCTGTGGATTATATGCCCCGAGTGTCAGAGTGTGGCAACCTCCACACCTGAAAGAAAGCACATGGATTTGACTGTAGCTCTTGAGAACAACAAAGAAACTAAACTTTATTTGCACTGGAGTATTTTTTTTATCTCATGATACTCCTCTTATGTGACATACACACAAATATCTATAGGTAAGACTGAAGGTTGGAATCTGACATCTTTTCGATGTTTATCTGGCACATCTAGGACATCTTTGTGGGGGTGAGGGGTGACCTCATTCAAGGGTCCAACAGATTTGTGATTATTGTACCAAGGACGGGATTTGAACCACCAACCTTCCGATCACAGGCGCAGAATAGAGATGCACGGATGGGCTATTATTTCATCCGCAACCGCATCACAAAACTCATCATCCGTCCGCCATCCATCCGCA
>JABFDZ020000118.1:5649963-5663280 GCA_019775955.2 Pollimyrus isidori
CAATGTATACATATATTTTATTAATTTGATTGGTACAACCGCCCGCCACCCGCCCGAATTTAATTAAAATATTATTTCTCGTCACGTCATCCGCCCGATCTGCAGTTTATCTGCGGAGTCCGCGGCTGTAACCGCCAACCACGCATCTCTAGCGCAGAAGCTTAACCTACTGAGCCAAACATTGCCTCCTATTGGTATTTTGTTTCTTAAATAAAAAAATATATATATTTAGTGGTAAGAAACAGTTCATGGGGGCATGAATGTGTACACAGATTTTTTTTTCTGCCATAAAATACGATTTTTAGGCCCTAAAACACAATTTTCACTCCCGGCATGCAGTATTTTTTCACCTGATTGCCTTGTTAGGCTTTTAAGCCCTGAGAGTCATTAATGGAAAGGTGCGAAAAGAGTGAAAAAGTAGCAATTTTTTCCATAGATATATTTTTCTCAGCTGGATAGAGAAATTGGCAGTTTGGAGTTGTGCTTTTTAAAAAAAGTGCCACAACGTTCTTTGTATTTCTTGCTTTGATATATAAAGGCACTGCTGGGCCTGGTAATTAAAAAGTAGATTTCATTATGTATCTGTAAGGGTTTTGAGGGGTTAAAATTAACAGTCCGCACCATCTGTGAGCTTCAAAAGCTTGTTCCTTGACATGAGAGCCCCGGGGAGATGTATGGGAGTCTATTCTCATTGTCCCATCCTCACAGAAATGTGTCTTTGTCACAGCGGGCTGATTGACTGAGATTGAAAACGGAATTGACTTTGGCACAGTCGCTTTTACCGGGCCCTCTCTGCCTCCGTCAACCTTGGCTGTGAAGCGTTTGGAAGTGTCTGCCTGATGTCGGTGTGGGGGTATTACCGCCGATAAAGCGTGCCGAGATCACAGTAGCGCATTAATGTGTGTGGGAGGGAGGAAAGTAGCGCGGTCCTATAAAAGCTACCCGAGTTGTCCACATTACTTTAGTGTATTTTTGAAAAAAGTGTCTTAAGATGATAACAGCCAAGCTCTCGCTCTACCGCTCTGTTGGCACCTCATTTTAAAAAAGGCCGCACGACCGTTTGGCCGGATTGGATGGAACGGTGGTGTTAATTAGCGATCTTTCCATCGCGTAAATTAACGAGTGACTCCGAGTGCATGCCCAAGCCAAAGTCATAACGAGGGTGAAAGGGACTCCACAGAGGTTGGCTGCAGACTATTTTAATTATGCACGGATGCACAAATCGTCCGTTAGCCAACAGAACCTTCCGCACCGAGAATTCTGGCTTCAGATTCCCAGGTCGACACTCAGAATCGGCCGGACGCCAGCAAACATGGTGTTCTTATTTTAATCTCATTAAGGGTTTGAGGATCCCACCTGCAATCTGGACCAGGTCTCTTGGCTCTTTCACCTTTCACCGGCATAACCCAACGCCAAGGTTTTTTTAATGACTGAGGAAAATGGAAAATGAACTTTGCTGTCTCACTGAGCCAATATCTTGCCGCGGTGCTTTCGATTAAACTGGCCACTCGCTCGCCACCTTAACACCTACGGTTCACCAATCAGCAGCTGCCCGCCTCTTCTCCGCTGGTGCGTGAATGTTATTGGTGACGAGCACGCGATTCTCATTCTTCCATGTCGACAAAAAACACCCAGTGCGGTATTGCTCAGCATCCCCACCCCGCCCCCCTCTGTTCCACTTGCCAGCATGCAGCTATCTGTCCACCAGTGACAGGTTGGGATGTCATGTTTTTAAACACACGTTAGAGAGATAGGGTTAGCATTGGAGCGTCATGAGTTCAGGTTTATGGGTTCAAAATCTGCCCCACCACTTGGGTGTCCCTCTGGCTGCTCTGCTTTCCTACCCCTGTCATGCAGTTAGGCTAATTGGTTACTCTGTGATTGTGAATCTGCCATGCAGTGCATTGACTCTCTTTTCTGTCAGATCCTGTCCTAATAGGCTCCATGCTCCCCTTGACCTTGTGTTGGATAAATGGTATGGAAG
Source organism: Pollimyrus isidori (assembly GCA_019775955.2). Classification (NCBI taxonomy): domain Eukaryota; kingdom Metazoa; phylum Chordata; class Actinopteri; order Osteoglossiformes; family Mormyridae; genus Pollimyrus; species Pollimyrus isidori. The sequence continues at coordinate 5,651,948 of JABFDZ020000118.1, forward strand.
ATGGATGGATGGTGAGATAAGTGGCTTTTGGGAGTCCTGGCCTTCAATATGGTTGGTAGCATCTGCTCTGACTGAAGGTCATTAAATAAATTTTATTTGGTGCCCAGTAACACAAAGGTAGAGCAGATGTTAGCGGTTCCTGTGAAGTATTTGTTACTTAGCAGCATTTCAGCATTTGAGAGTCGGTCTCCTTCCTAAGGTAACTTAAGGCCAGACAGACAGAATTCACTGGGTTCAGCGCCCCGCTGTGCACTTTCAGCACCGAACATGAGGGAATATGTCCTCTCACCTAGCATTCACTCGGCCGGTAATCGCATCACTGTCGACTCGAGCTGTTTCGGAAGCAACATCGGTATGTATTTCAGCAGCTATTGTCTCAACGCGACAAAGTGGCAGTTTCAGGAGCAGAATTCCCGGTGAATAGGAATGGGGTATATTCCTGTTACGCGAAATCGGATAATTTCAGTGGAGCTTTCCGCCAAAGAGGATCATTCCAGGCTGGTGGCTCGTCAGACATGAATGCTGGTAGCCAAAAGACTCGCTACACCGTTAATTCAGAAAGTGCTGACGCTCCCGGTTTCATCTTTAGCTGCGCATACCAGTGGATATTTGCCGAATTTACGATAAGCAAATTGTTTGGGGAACCTTTTGATTTGTAGGTTGAGTTTCTTAAGAAATGTTTTACCTTCTGCCTCTGGCTGTTGAGTGAGCATCCACACAAGTGCGTGCACACACACACAGACATATGCGCATGCGCTCACACCAAGCCAGGCACATATATTCTCCAACTCGGCCTCGAGGACGTGGGCATCTCACCCACCCTCCTCTAAACTCTCGGGCTCATGAGTCCCCTGCTGTTTTTTTTTAACGACACTTCTTCACAGGACCACCAAGCAGGATGAGATGGCAGTCATCCATCAGCCGTGACAACCGCGTTTTTTTGGGGGGGGGGGGGGGGTGTGCGGCCGGGCAGAATGAGAAAGAGATGATGCTCATCGCTAATTCCAGGCACCACAGCTGTCGCTGTGCGTCACCTTTAGGGGGCGCCAGAGAGCATGACAGTTTAGAAAAAGAGGTGGCTGTTAAACTTGGCCGCAGGCACAATTACAGGGAAGAAACGCTGCTGATTATGCGTCAGAAACATCGTGATTTACCCTGCGGATGCAAAGGAGGTCCTAGTCTTGTAGCGCTTTCCACTTTTTCTGCATCCCTGCCTCCGTTAGAAACTTTGAAGCACCATCTTTCTTATGCTCACACATGCTGCAGTCATAGAAACAAAGGCACAAGCACCGGGCCAAAACGAGCCTTTAAAACGGCAACCTTCAGGTTAAAAGCCGGCTCCAAAGCTGCCGCGCCACCCGCTAACCTTCACGCTCGTCTTTTCATGTATAAATAGCCGCGCGCAGTGAACGGCCCTTAATTGTATTAAACTGCTCGTATAAATGCGATCAGCGTCCTGAAGTCCCAGTGGGGCACAGTGCTGAGATCACATTAAGAGTTCTGCAGAAGCGTTCGAAAACTGTCGCATTCGTTTCTGCATTTTGTTGCAAGATGCTGCATAGGCGTACCCCACGTGCTGATTAAATTTATTAACTCTCACACACGCACACACTCATGCGTCTTCCACCCCTCTACACTCTGGTTGGGAACTGGCCACAGGAGAGACAGCGGGACAGTGATTCCCCAGCCCATGTGTGACATGGGAGGCGCAGACTCCTGCCAGCTCCGACACAGAGAGGCGTCTCTCCCGAAGCACCCAGACGCTCCCATGCAGGTGGGACTAACCAGCCAGGTCTCACTGTGCACTTTTGCTCAGTTGCTTGGGGCTGTGTGACCATAATTTATTTTTTATTTTTTTCTAAGTCTGTTTGTTTTTGTGTCCTGTAGTCCTGGGGGAAATCTAGGGCTGTCGTTCACAGAAGCGATTTCCTGCCAAACACCCCAGGCTCGGCCCGCAACCAGTAAGGGACACAACACAAATGCTGCTAATGAGTTCAGCCAAGCTGATTTTCCACCCCCCACTGTAGATTTACTTTTACAAAGACCAACAGAGGTATTAAGCACTGTTACTGAAGGCTGTCATGGCTTTACTCTGTTACAAAAAGTGCTGAAAGTTTTCAAACACAGCATCTTTCCATTTCCCAAGTTTGTATATTTTTCAGAATTATTTACCCAGTTGGGTTTATCTTTGCCGAGCAGCCACATCACTTCTTCTCCTTCCTCAGAGTTCCCGCCCACTCCCATGCAGGGCCGTCTCCCCCCCGCACCCCACATTTCCTTTAAGACTAACAGAGGAATATGAAGGCAAGGTTTCTTCTAATTCACCATATGGTCTCACCACTCGGCTGATTTCCCACACGTCCCGTAAGAACCGGGCCTCATCTTCGGATCGTCGAGGGCTCATCTGGGAAACACTGGCCTCCTGAAGCGACTAAACAAATACAGAACTGAAACAAGAAAAGAAGACGGCTCTCTGTGTGGCTGAACAGCACCAGGATGGCCTATTGGATTCAGGACTAAGAGATTGAAGTTCCAAATCCCAGAAACAGCTGCCATACCCTCGGACCGAGGTAATTAACCTGAATTGCCTCATGAAATGGCCAGTCGTGTGAACACAGAGAGCGGTAAAAAAAATTGTGCCCTGCAGGATAGAGGCTCCTCAGATGAGATTTTTATGGTCAATCCTTCCCTTCTTATTTTAATCATGAATGTGGGACAAATGTCCATTCCTGAGAGCTGAGCATTAGTTGAGTGCGGGCGCGATCCCAGAGGTCAGGCTGTAGCTTTACTGCTAGGGCTTGGACGATAGCTATGTACAGTATGGATTCATGGTGCATATTCATGGAAGTTGGGGAGCAGCACTTGGGTTCCTGGGCCCAAAACGGCAGATTGCACGAGAGTGCCTGCCTCGCACGAGGCCAACGGAGGGTAAAGTGCCATCAAACTCCCCGGCCCAGGAAGCTGAGGTCGGGACCCGGAAGTGGAAGCTCCCGCAGGGCCACAGGTAGCCCAGGCCTAAAAGCTCCTGTAGTTACAACTAGTGCAGTTGTGTGATCCTTCCAACATCCCCTGGAGCATCTCGCTCTCTCGGAAGAAGGGAAATTGCGAAGCAGCCAGCTCTAGGGAAGGTTTCTATGGAAGTGGCTGCAGGAAGCACTGGCGTCGCCGTAGTAACAGTGATGGATGTGGATATGTCCCAGCCTGACAGGTTGTTTATTGGAGCGTGTGGGAGCACAATCAGAAGGATATGTGTCCGCTTCTTATATCACTTTCAAGCCTCCCCCCATTCGTCCCCCATGACTTCATTCTTAATGCCCTCCCTGCTCACACACACAGCAGCAAACATCTCGGAAATTACCGGAAACTCGGTTCGCATGTCTCCTCACCGGAGCCGCACTCCAGTGTTTAAATGATCAATTTGGTGTCCAGGGTACACAGAATAGAGCAGTGAGCGATGGAGGCAATAATGGCTGATGTATCTCAGCCTGTTCCAGAAAAGGCACGAGCAGAGAACTCCTAACACACAGTTGGGACATACTATGGGTGGGTGGTTGTATGTAACCATTAAACCAACCCCAAAATTGTGACTTTTCACATGCTATCACAAATCAAAGATTAATATTTTGCAGGTCAGTACAAATTTGATCTTAAGAGCTTTCATGATAACCATAGTCTTGTTTTAGCTTAAGAGTATTTATTATGCAGTTCTTTAAACATTTAAACATCTTACATCAGAGGTGAGGGTTTGCTTAACATAGTCTGAAAACTGGTGCAGCATTTCAATGTTTTCAGCCCATTAATGTGAAGCCGACCTGCCAGAGATGGCATAATGAAAGTATGTATGCTGGCGTTGAAGTAGCTATTGACATGCAGACGGTTGCAGCGCGACACGCGATCAAAGACCTGGCACCTTTTATCTGTCTACCCAGTGGGGGATTGCAGCTCCTTTGTCTCAGTGCCTCGCACCAGGTTCTACGGGAACCTTATGACAAGGACCAGGCTATGCACTTCAGCGTAAGTGTACCTGTATGGTTCAGCGCTGAGATGGAATGCTTAATGCCTTAATGTCATCCTTCCTTTCAAGCTGTTTATTTGTTTTGTTTGCAAGACTCCACACCAAGAAAAAGCATTCTGGGACTGAGGTCACTGAGTGATGGGAAATCAGCCTACCGGCGCCCTCTGTTGGTCGAGCACAGTACTTTACCGCTGGATGTGGTGCACGCAGCAGGTGTTGTGCTTGGCCCATGGCTTGAGTGAGGCAGCTCCTTTCCGTCTCTGGTAGCCTGTGGACGTCTCATCTGCTCTGGTGCGAACCTGTGACAGTTCAGGTCAGCCGGTGACCCAACGTGTCTGTGAGGATGTGGGTATCATTGTCTTTGAGTGGAAAAATGACATGAAAAAGTGGTCAAGTGTTCAAGAGTGATGGTTGAGTGGCTTAGGTTTCTGTCCCTGTGACCGGTAGATTGTGGGTTTGAATCCATTTGTTGGCAGGGTGATGTCACCATTGGGCCTCTGAGTGTGGCCCTTAATCCCTAATTGATCCACGAACTGTCTAACCCTGCATTTTTTAAACAATTAATACTTAAATAAATAAGTAAAACTTAAATGTGCTACTTCCAGGAAAGCAGGTGCTACAGGGAGATCTCAGAAGGTAAACATAGTTTCGTTATTGCAGTCTGCTTTTTTAGTACTTTGTTAAATAAAGTTATCTCATCTGATTCCGGTTGGAAGCCTGTTATGAGCCACTAATTGCTTTAAAATGAAAGCCAATAGGAGGTCTCCAAACAGCACTGTACATTTGGAGAGGTGTGAGTGAGTATGAGTGTGCCTCGGTGAGTGAGTGAGTGAGTGAGTGTGTCTAAGTGAGTGTGTCTGAGTGAGTGAGTGATTGAGTGTGTCTGAGTGGGTTAGTGAGTGTGTCTGAGTGAGTGCATAAGTGTGTCTGAGTGAGTGAGTGAGTGTCTGAGTGAGTAAGTGTTTCTGAGGGAGTGAGTGTGTCTGAGTGAGTGAGTGAGTGAGTAAGTGAGTGAGTGGGTGGGTGTGTCTGTCTGAGTGAATGAGTGAGTGAGTAAGAGTGTCTGAGTGAGTGAGTGAGTGTGTCTGTCCGAGTGGGTGGGTGAGTGGGTGGGTGGGTGTGTCTGAGTGGGTGGGTGGGTGGGTGGGGTAGTGAGTGGGTGGATGTGTAGCTCCCCAGTCAGAGCACCGTCATCCTGTCCCACTCCCTGCTTCTTGGGATGGTGGCTGAGTGACCAGATTGCATTTCTTGCTTCCTTGCTGTTTTGTTTCGCCTCATCCTGCCCCAGGGCTGCCCAGCAGCTCCACCGGCCCGTCGCCTTTAAGCCACTGAAAAGACGGAGATTCGGGCAGCAGTCAGAGGCCGCTGGCGACAATAGGGCCGCCGTCTGTGAGCCTTGGCAGCGAGGCAGCCTCCGTCCCTCTCACGCCAGGCCAAATGGGCCCGCTGGAGGCATGGCTGATTAATCGCAGCATCAGGGTGGCGGTGATGCTGAGGTTTCCACAAACAGAAAGATGGGCTGTAAGTTACCATGTGAGGGAGTATTTTGGTGAAACTGCACTGTGTGTACTGTGGAAGGGGTGAGGGTGTGCAGGGCAGAGGTGTGGATAATGGTATGTGGATGGAGACGTGGATGGAGATGTGGATGATGGAGTGAGGGTGGGTTTGTGAGGATGGAGGCGTGTGGACGAGGGTGTAAGGGCGGAGAGGCATTGATGAGAATGTGATGGTGGAGCCATAAGGATGATGGTGTGGTGATGTCATAGCATGGCCATAGACCAGGCACGGAGTTTTACTGAAATACACTTAAAATGCAGTGAGAAACCTGCAGCGGCAGCTGGCTCCAGTGCCCGGCAGAGAGCCGCCTCCACTGCAGTAAAATCCACTACGGCTGGTCAGGCGGGGGCCTGGATGGGGGCAGATAATAACCGTAAGTGGGCAGTGTTGTTTCTTTATTTCTCCACTTTGCTGATGGTGTGCCCGACAGCCTGACCCCCGCCGTCCTTCTCTCCACGTCTCATCCAGTCTGCGGCCCTCCAACCTGGAGGCGATCCATGGCCCCGCGCTAATGGAGACGCCCACCGGCAGAGCACTTTCTGCATGTGCGTGTTTTACCAGGCAAAAACACACAGGAGCACTGAATAGCTAACCTTACAAGGTGCCGTGAGCTGAGGCGTGGCGCCTCCTTTTCGCACAGCCCACGCCGCCGATGTCACTCTCTGCTAGAGTCACCGTGGCTACAGGACGCTCTGCCCCCAGAGGAGAATCCCTGGTGTTTAGCTCTGCACCGGCTGGCATGTCACCGAGCCCCGATTCTGCTGCATCATCATCAATGTCATTCTTATTATTTTGGTTATACTGAGGGCAGCTCAGTAAGGAGATCTCACACCTCAAGGGTGGCATTTGCACACTTTCCACCCGCAGTCAAAAAAACCACGCAGCTCCTTTTCCTATCGTGAATGACTGCATGTGTCCGGTGATGGACTGGCATCCAGTTCAGGGTGTTGCACTTCCTTGTGCCCTGGGCTGCCTGGGATAGAGTCCTAGGGTCCAGTCCCCCAACCACAGCCAGGGTACACAGGTGGAAGATGGAGGGATATATGAAAGGTGTTTCTTAAAGAAGTATTTTGGGAGACGTAACACTGAGTGAACGAGCAGCACCCAGTCCACAGAAAGTCAAAACAACAGATCCCATTCGGGGGCCATTATTCTGCGACTTGGCAAGATGTCCTAGTATCTCTTTAATGTATGATTTACTGCCTGTTTACATTTTGCAAGCGTGACAGAGCAGCTGTCCGGTGGTGTCACGGTGGAGACCGGGCGGTTTGGGGGGGGGAGGTGACTGCTTCCTCATAAACGCCATTAAAACAGTCATACATTACCTGCGCTCACATAACTGTGGGGGCATCTGTTTTTTTTTTTCTTTTTTAATCTCTAATTTTTATTTATTTGAAGCCTCTTTGACAGTAATCAGCATTAGTACCCCACCCGCCTGGCACCACTGAGCAAGCATAAGTGAGCCTTTTACTTATGGGATCACGAGTATGTGGCTAAACGTGTAAACCCGTCGTAAAAACTAGAGCCCAGAGGCCACCAGCGCCTTCAGCGCAGGAGTAATAATGTCAGTAAAGAAATGGCAGGCTGACCCCCAAGTCAGTCACTAGGAGACAATAAGCCCAGCGAGAGGCAGAGAGAAACCTGAGGCAACCCGGCCCACAGAGCCATGGTCTGCCCCTCTCAGGCCTGGTGCCGGCGGGTCCTATGGTAGGGGGTGGGGTGGGGTGGGGGGATGAGTTTGACGATTTACCTAGGGGTCACTGACGATTTGCGGCCTTTTCCTGATAAAAGCTCTGTCTTTAAAATCACTTTTCTTATTTTGATATTTTATATTTAAACACCCACAGGACCCATTACAGTGTTGCACTGATACTGTAAAACAAAGCATTAGTAAATGTTGTAATAATAATAACAATAATGTGTTGTTGTGTTTTGAATATACTACACGACTCGCAGTTAATTAAGTGGACACCTGCCTGGAGACATAAGTGCACCTTTATATTTAGTAAACAGTATTAACAGAAGCCTGGGTGCTATATAAGTTTTAAATTATTTAGGTAATGAACACGTTTAAAGATTTAAAGCCTCTTCCAGTAGCCATTTATTTGGGCCGCTATTTAATTATAGTGATCAGACTGATATGACACAATGAATTCATCGTTAATATTTCACTACGGTTCAGCTTTGTGATTCTGACCAGGATAAGCGGTTAGAAGATGGATGGATGGATGGATGGATTGACAGATGGAAGGCCAGATGGAATGTGTTTCAAGGCATACAGCAGGCTGTAATTCCACACTGTTGTCCAAACGGCTTTATTTTAAGTCTATTGTTAGAGATTTGCTACCGATTTCAAGGTGTACCCAGACTGCACTGATCTGCTCATCACCGCAGATTTCCTGTGTGAGACTGTCACTGTCACCGGCACTGGGATTTGTGCAGAGGATCCAGGAGGAAAACCTCATTGCTCACATCTTTGGTAAAATCCAAAGCAAACTCCGTCTCTTGACGTATTCAGAGTCTCCTTCGGATCGTTCTGACCCACTGAGCAGCCTGACTTATTCATGTTGCTAAATGCGCTTTAATTTATTTATACGCTGACACGCCAGACTCTCTCTCGTTCAAAAACGCCGCTGTCACTGGTTTGCGGGTTGAAAACAGCCTGGGATGGCAGTGCTGTTTCAACTTCCACTGAGCCTTCGGAAATTGCCTTACATACTCCAGTTCCAGCTCACTTCAAGAAAACAGAGACGGCTCTCTACACTGTCCCAGAAATCAGAGATACTGTGCAATTTATTGTTTCTGTATCACCTGTGATTCTCTGTTAGGCTGGTTTTCACACATCCAGCAGCAATTCCATTTTGCTAACATAGCACAACTTTGAAAGCATAGGTTTCAGTGAAAATAAGTTTTACTTACTATCGCGCACATAAACTGCATATTTATATCTGTTCACTGTGAGTTGAGGTTTTCCATGTGTGTATAGCCTGTCCTGGTAAAAAGGTTTGTGTGTTGTGAAGGCCTAACAGTGATAGCCCATGTGACCGTCACATGACCATCATGAGACCATGCAGAAATAGTAGATATTTCTGAATACCAAGAATACAAAGATTGTACTTGCGGTCTTGGCAAGACCGGTCTTGCTAATTTGCCTTCCGAGAATGAACTTGGGCCACAGTGAATCATGGGATTGGTCTCATTCGGAGAGGATGCAACTGATGTATCCTTGATATTTGGGGCGCCGCAAAAACAACATCTTGGCATTTTTGTTCTTGAGTCTTGGAATCACCTAGTGAGACGAAGAAGGTAAAAGCAAACTACAGTAGCTAGTGGTGGTGTTTTCATAGCCTTTCACTCCTGTCTGTCACAGATCATGTTTGCTGACCTGAATCAAATCATGTGACAGTGGATTGGGTGGGAGGTGGGCTGCTACCGTCAAGAAGCTAACGAAGACCACTGGGAATCAGGAACAGGTAGCAGACAGCTTCGCTCAGGTCCCACCCAGTTGGAAGGAAAGCTTCTCAGCTTTTCCCGGCTTCCAGCAAAACAGCCGTGTATGCGTCTGTGTGATTTTCATTTTATTTACACTGAAGTATCCATGAATTCTGAAGTATAGCCCCATAGTAGCTGAGTATTTACCTCCAGTTCTCTCTAACTGAATCCAGTGTTTGTGGGGAAAGTAACACAGGTACTGTTCACATGGAACGACTGGAATATAATTTCACACACTGTAAAAGTGCAGGATACTGCCTGGCCACATACGCTGATGCGGATCTGCGTTGTGGACGTCCCTCTTCCCGTTTGATAAGGCTAATTAGTTTACGAGCCATGCAGAAAGCCGTATAATGATTTTAGCACGCTGCTTTCCTTGATGCCCACCCCATCATCCTTTTTTTTCTGAAGATAATTATCCAGCGAGGAATGGGGGGGGCTGAGAGGCACCCATGTGGAAATCCTGCTAATCAGCCGCACCTCTGAGCCGGCCACGATTCCCATGATGAATACCACGGACGCGTCACCCCCAGGTCTCAGCTGCCTGCCTGCCCCCCCCCCACTTAAAACATTGACTGTGGGGGGGGCGGCTTTGGCATGAACAAAAGCGCATCGGGGCCACACAGCAAGGGGTCGTGGAGATTATTCGTGTTTTTTCACAGGGTGCAGGTGGGTGTGGGGGGTCAGTTTCAATGTCTGTGCTTTCCCAGGTAAGCTCTGGGAAGGCCGGTGCTCTTACTCTGTGCTGATAAACTGGAAAGGGCTGCTCTGCCTCTCTGCCATCATGGAGAAGATAGACGGGGCCCTCTGGTGGCGGAAAGGGCAACGACTGCCATTGTATCGCCTGTGATTGTTCTCCCCGACACAAAGGCAGAGCCAACGATCCAGCCTAATGCTCAGCTCCCGGAGGCTCCTTCTGATGAGCTGGCAGGACAGCAGGACCACAGCAGTCGCATGAAAAGGACCGCTGGATCGCAGCAGTCACATGAAAAGGACCGCAGGACCACAGCAGTTGCATGAAAAGGACCACTGGATCTCAGCAGTCGCATGAAAAGGACCGCAGGATTGCAGCAGTCGCATGAAAAGGACTGCAGCAGTCGCATGAAAAGGGCCGCTGGATCGCAGCAGTCGCGCAAAACTGTGGCTGATTCCCACGCAGATGCGGGCTGTTTGTGTGGCACAGCAGTCACACAGGTTCCCGCCAGACCTTAATGGATGTGGAAAGTTTTTGCAGCAGGTGCGACTGTTTCCCTTCTGTCCCACACCAGAAGGAAGAAAAAGGAATGAGGGAGAAAGAGCGAGAGAGAGAGAACAAAACTGCCTGGATTCTTGCCTTTTTTAAACAGAAAGCAAAGCTAATGCAAAACGAAAATTAAAATGAATTTAAAATTGGACCTAATTCCACGTGGCACATATACAAACAGCACCCCCTTGTTGCCGAATCTCGTGCTGCTGAAGCTGAGTGCGTTCATAATGCATTAATGCTCATTGGCTCCATCTGTACTAGCTGATTTTAATTAATCTGCAAATGTGTGGGTTACAGCATATCATGGATTTATTGTGAGAATAATGCTACCCACTTCACCACGTGCAGAACAAACAAACCCCACTACTGCTTTATTATATTACACATACTTTTCTTTGTAGTTTTGTTTTTTGTCGACAAAGTAGATTTTATACTTATTTATATTTATATTTACCCTTCGAAATGGAGTTTGTATGTGTATTGACCGTAGGTTTATTTCGCTGAATAGGCCACCACCTGCCCAACTTTGAGGTATTTAAATACTCCTTATCCCACTGTATGGAGAGACTAGCAGCGTGACCATAGGAAGAGACGTGGAAGCAGCCTGAACTTCTGTGATGATGCTTCATTTAGAAATATGCTGAAGGAGAGGAGCACTGCTGTTTGTGGGTGTGAGTAAGGCAACTGTGTTCTTACCAGAGGGAAGAGGACGTGAACAGGGGTCTGTGTGTGGGCTAGAACATATAAAAACATAAGAAATTTACAAACGAGTGGCGGAAGTTCAGCCTATGAAGCTTGTTTGGGGAGAACTTGACTAATAGCTCAGAGTTGTTGAACTCTTGTCTAGCTCTGATTTAGAGGAAACCCATGGTTTTAGCTTGTGCCACTATTCCATACTCTACACTATGTATAAAGACGTGTTTTCTCAAATTCATTTTAAAATGTTTGTTATGATCTGCGTCCTCCGTCCCGGTTCCAGCCCTTTGTGTGCCACGCCCCCCTCGTTACCTTCCGTACCTTCCT
>JABFDZ020000118.1:5703165-5716117 GCA_019775955.2 Pollimyrus isidori
TCTGGTGTCTCCTGCCGTGGTTACGTTGGTATACGGGGCGTGGGGCAGACAGTATGGGGGTAACGGGATGGGGGGTGGGGGGGGGTAGGTGGCGGATCTCGCGGCAGGAGCAACCGCTGCTCGGTTTCGCTGTTTGGTAATGGATGTCTCGCTGTAATGAGATTATTTCTGTCTATAACCTATAATCAGTCTCCCCACTTGGCTTCCTTCATCGCTCGATAACGTTAAATGCTCGTTAAAGACCGCTAAGGCCCTTTAGCTGGCTTCAGCTTGTGTGACTCCAGTCCCTTGCATGCTCGGCGTTTAAAGCGTAGGCTCCTCACGAGTCACTATCAAGTCTGATTCTGGGATGCAGGAGTGGCATGGCACCTGTCAGACAGCAGGCGCTAATGAAGGTAACCCGGAGGAATTCCGGAAGGTTCCGGAGGGACCCCCGGCCCCCAAGCGCCAGTGCGGGTTTTAGGCGTTGCATGCCGAGCCGGACGCCTGCCAGTGAGGATGAGTCACGATGCACCACTCCGGCTGGCGAGGCGTGCGGATCCGGCCCTTTCCTATCGCCGCGCATCTGGTGATGAGATGCCGCAGCTTCTAGTGGGTGACGTAATCTCCAGCTTCTGAGTACCCCCCCCCCCCCCATTCCCCTGCCAAAGCCCTCATCCCCAAATGACATCCCGAATGGGGCAGCTGACAGCCGGAGGCCGCTGAAAGAGAGTGGGGGCATCTGTGTACGTGCACAGACAAGTGTGGGGGGGCAGGGGGCCTGTGTTTATGCACAATCTATGTCGCACAAACCGGCCGCCTTCACAATATCGCCATATGCCATGACGAGCATTAACAGTTTTTGGATACTTGTAAACATTGGTCAGTTTTAGTCAATACAATTAATATTTTAAACGCAAACTGATTTTGTTAAGGTTGGATCATACTTTTGGGATGGGGGCAGAAATAATTTTTGTGCCTGGGGTTTCAAATCTTCACATTTACTGAGTCTTAAAAGAAAAAAAAAAAATGGTTCTCCAGAAACTCTTCATTGATGATTTTCATTCTTAAATATCTTCGTTCTCTCATGACTATGCTTAAAATCCATGGAATTAGAACAAAAGTAGCTGCGCAAATATAATTGTGATAAGTAGAGAATAACAAGGCCTTCTTATGGTGGGAAATGGCGGGCCTGGTCCAAAATTAGAGTTATGTGAGGTATGTAACTGTGGGGGTTAGGTGGGCGGGACAGCAGGTCAGTGGTTTTGTGGGTCGATGTGCTGGTGGAGAGCTTTGTGGTGGGTACGCAGGCGTCCCATGGAGATATCCCCCGATCCCCAAACAGCGGGGTGCTGTCAGGGTTACAGCGAGGGTAGCCGTCTGCGCTCCGTGTTTGTGAGCAACCCCAGACCCACAGTCCTAGGCAGGACTTTGTGGTGTTTATCAGCTGTTTATTAATAGGGTCAATAGGAGATCTTGGGGCTACGCGGAATTCCACCACCGCTCCGGCAATATTTTTTTGCTTAAAAGAAACTTAATCACTTCATCCATGCCGAGAGTCTAAAGAGGTAGAAAGACGGACAGTTTTATCAGTACCATCAGACTGACGCCACTGCAGAAAAGCTTCTGTAGTACGCAAGACAAAAAAAAGATTGTACTTGTATCTTTCCCATTATTTCCTATTATACTTACCCCCCCCCACACCTTTAAATCGCCTCAGCACTCATAGTTGACGAGATCAAACACCACGAGGAATCTCACTGTTTGCGCCTCACTTCTCTGTGAGTCTGCGTGTGTCCATATGATCGCCTTGAGAAAGAAAAATGGCGGAGAAAGAGAGATGTTTCTCTTTGTTCCATATTAACGTTTCAGGCCGTGCTGCTCTGTTCCTGTTTTTGTCCACTCTTTATAAGTGTTACGAATGTTTAAAATTACAAAGTGTTCCCCTCCATCGATACAGCACAGTCTGTTCCAGCCCATCAATGTGACCTTGATGCTTAAATGCCCCCAAGCTTTTATTTTGCGTCATTCACCTCAAAAGCACCCCACAGCCTATCGCTTTCAGACGGTGCCATGGACTGATTAGAAAAATATGGACAATTATATACAACATAACCTACTCCTGAGAGGACTAGTTCCACCAAGGACTGGTTCACATTTCCCCACTTTGTTCCACCTTTGGTACAACAGAGGGCCAACAAAAGTAGATGTTAACGAACAATTTCTATTAGCGGACGTAAAATTGTTTACAGCAACGCATTGGAGGCCGTCCAGAAAACAAAGAAACCAACAAACAAAAAAAAAGAAGCAACACAATCCAAGTGAAAACTCGGGCCAGAAAAGGCATAAGAAACAGTTGTATTGAAGTGAGTGCTTGGAAAAGAGAGGGAACGAGTGATTGAACACAAGACTGTGTTGTGCGAACAGAACGAAATAGTGAGAAAGTGCAGCGAGGAAGACCCAAATCCCTGCTAATTTTTATATGTCAGTATTCCAGCTTAATCGGTCTAACACTATGCCAGACTTTGCCTTTAAAAAAAATCTCCTGCTACAAATCCCATCGTGGATTTCTGAGAAAGCATTTCTAATATCAGCATGGGCTGTACCTTGGCCATGTTTCACCTCCCTGCTCCTCTCTGTTTTAAAAACTCAGACCCCTTGTTTTTCTCTATGCACTTTAAAGCATATCTCACTTTCTGCTGCACACACACAGATTCATCCAAGCACCTATCCTGTACAGGATTATATGGCCTATGCTGTAACCCATCCCAGGCAGCACAGGGCACAAGGCTGGAATAAACCCAGGATGGGATGCAAGTGTATAACAGGGCACATTCACATACAAAACTGCACATTACGGGCCACATAAAGTCACCAGTTAGGCTAACTGCATGTCTTGTACCTATGGAGGACATGGAGGAAACATGAAATCTACATAGACAGCAGAGGCAGATAGATCAGTCAGTCAGTTAGTCAGTCAGTCGCTCCTTCTGTCGGATTTTATTCCCATTTCACGGTTTGCAAGAAAGTTCACACAAACACGTCGAGGGTAGGCTTTCCGGAGGGAACCCAGGGGGATAACGAATCTAAATTGCCAAACAGCAGATTGATCACGAAAATATTGATTCACAGTATGAGCGGCTGTTGTAAGTTGGATGTCTGGGCTACACTTGAGTTGAATAATGGCGAGGAAAGCACCATTAATTATCATCATCATCTCTGGCATTTGTTTTGGGTCTGTTCTCATTAGTTTCCGGATTGTTCAGCATCTTATATTTTATCATTATGATCTGTGTGGCTCCATGTATGAACTGTACACGTACAGTATAGCATTTCTGTTGTAAATATAATTAGAAATTCTCCAAAGTAAAGCCTGTCATCCATGCTTGTCATTAATGGTTATGTTGACTGTAACCAGTGAAAAACCTGGTAATTACAATCCAATCAAAATCTCATCAGCAGTACACTTCCCTGTGAGCTTCGCTATCCAGAAATGTATTTTGAACCAAGTAACATATACAGAACTTGTATATAAAACGATGAAATCAGACTTGTGATTAATAATGTGGACAAGCAAATGGAAACTGGACACAATTGATTGGGTTTTATACAGAAAAACCAACAACATTAGTATTGAGGAGGAAATGCAGCCAGTCACCATTCTCAACGGTTTTCTTAATTTTTGAGTTCTCAGGTTAATTTTTAATGATCTGTCTAGCAGGAAATTCACTGGGTGAGTTCATGACATCACACATAAAGATTGTCATAAACGTACAGAAATATCTACAGAAATACTCTTATTTTGATAATCATCATGATGTCTGGCATTTTTGCTCCCATGATCTGCCATAACCTGTCATAACATTGTATTTCCTGTTTATGGCACCATAACGGAGGCTGCCAGTGTTTGCTCCCTCTTGGAAGTTTTCTAAGGTGCCACAATTTAGAGGCGAAGCCATCGATCTGACGGGATTTGATTGATTTGGCCTGACTTTGTGTGATGTCTTGTTATCCCTGCCTGTAATTAAGTTGCAGTGGGTGGCCGGGCGAGAAGCATCTCGATGCGGTGACCTCAGCACCTGTGGCATTCCGAGGAGTCCTCGTGGCCGTCTGCCAGAGTCGTTTACTCACCGTCGTTTTGGGCCAGAGCCTCTGGGACTCACCAGAACCAGACCTCTCTGCACATAAATTTAACTCTGGCCTTCTGTTTCTGTCGTGTTATGCTTTTCCAGCTTTATTACCTGAGGCAAACTCGGACCGCCAAATGTGGGGGGGGGGGCAGGGGGGCGGCGTAATGCCTAACACAGATGTCTTGCTGTAAATCCAGACCCACTCCCCCCCCCCAGGGGGAAAGGACAATGCGGCGTGATTTGGGGGAGAAGCCATCCCAGCATTGCTGTTGTGGGTGTCAAGTGAGGACAGAGTACGTGTGCGTGCCAAGCGAGCACCGAGCGCGGCGGCAAACAACCGCAAGCCCAAGCCGGCTAAATAAATCGCCCTCATGCCGTTAGGAATCAAGCTCTTTTTAGCGTGTGCAAAGTGCAGGCCAACCTCTGTCCAAAAGGGGGCGCCCACACGTAACTTGCCTGTGCACCCTCAGCTTGCGCCCTTAATTATTAGCGGAAGGGGTAGAAGCGCCGTGGGGATCGTGATGTCGCATAACGCCGAAATGTGTCGCTCACAAAGTCTTTTTCCCTACAACCTGCAGTCCTGTCAAATTTGTCGGCTTGGGAACTTGGAACTTAGAAAGTGTCTCCGGGTTTGATCACATCTGCTGGTCACCTCTACAGGATTTGAGCCTGTCTGATAGGATTGGTTGTCCCCAAACATGACATCGAGTTCCAACCCAGTCTACATCGAGTTCCAACCCAGTCTACATCAGGTTCCAGTATAATTTACATCCCTGTGGCTGCTGGGATGCTTTTCTCATTTGTTCCTCAACAGTGATGCTCGGGGATATTCGAGAATGTGGGATTGAAGGGAAAAAAGGGACGAAAACCCTGGTAGCTTGGCGCGGCTGATTGGAGGAGCAGAGCAATGACAGAGTAACAGCTGTGTTGATCTGGAAGGCTGAGTGTGAGAGGCTCTCCTTGCTTTATATACCACCTGATCTCATGATTAAAATGTAAACAGTTTGCGATTACAGTCTGGTTCAAAATGCGCGTGGTTTACATTCCAGGCCGGCACGTTTACCTAAAATCTGTTAATAAAATGTAGCTATAACAGTCTGTCACCTGTGACAACCGGGCGGACCCACTGACACTTTGAAGACGGTTAAGAAATCACAGCCGCGTACAGTGTCCGCACTCCTGACCGCCAATTACAGCCGCATACGGGGTCTGTACTCCTGACCGCCAATGACAGCCGCATACGGTGTCCGTACTCATGACCGCCAATCACAGCCGCATACGGGGTCTGTACTCCAGACCGCCAATCACAGCCGCATACGGTGTCCGTACTCCTGACCGCCAATCACAGCCGCATACGGGGTCTGTACTCCTGACCGTCAATGACAGCCGCGTACGGGGCCCGTACTTCTGACTGCCAATCAAAGCCGCATACGGGGTCTGTACTCCTGACCGCCAATCACAGCCGCGTACGGGGCCCGTACTCCTGACCACCAATCACAGCCGCATACGGGGTCTGTACTCCTGACCGCCAATGACAGCCGCATACTGTACGGTGTCCGTACTCCTGACTGCCAATCACAGCCGCGCACGGGGTCCGTACTCCTGACCGCCAGTCACAGCCGTGTACGGGGTCCGCACTCCTGACCGCCAATCACAGCCGCGTACGGGGTCCGTACTACTGACCGCCAATCACAGCCGCGCACGGGGTCCGTACTCCTGACCGCCAATCACAGCCGCGCACGGGGTCCGTACACCTGACCGCCAGTCACAGCCGCGTACGAGGTCCGTACTCCTGACCGCCAATCACAGCTGCGTACGGGGTCCGTACTCCTGACCGCCAATCACAGCCGTGCATGGGGTTCGTACTCCTGACCGCCAATCACAGCCGCGTACGAGGTTCGTACTCCTGACCACCAATCACAGCCGCGTACGGGGTCCGCACTCCTGACTGCCAGTCACAGCCGCATACGGGGTTCATACTCCTGACCACCAGTCTTAGCCGCGTACGGGGTTCACCCTCCTGACCACCAGTCTTAGCCGCGTACGGGGTTCACCCTCCTGACCACCAGTCTTAGCCGCGTACGGGGTGTGTACTACTGACCGCCACACATGTTGTAAAACATAAAAAAAATGAAGTGCGTTTCACTTGGCATACTGTAAAACCTTTGTTTTGCCATGAAACACAGGCTCAATATGTATTGCTGTGAAACAGGAAAAGTGGTAGAAACAATGTGTTTGAGTTTATATGGGCACCTACAGTAAATGTCGGTTTTCTGCAGATCTTCCTTGTGTATGTTGGACAACCAGAACCTTTCCAGAAGTTAGGAGATGTCACCTGCTGGTCCTGATACTATGGTTATCTTTACATGATATCAGTTGTTAACAAGGGCGAACTTGAAACTAAAAGACAGATTAAAACAGGTATAAGCGATTAAGACCAAACTTATCCTGTCTGTCTGATATTTGTGCTTCACTAAACTCCATAGTAAAATCACCTAGGTATAGTATTCGTCTTTTATGGGCATAATCAATTTGCAAGTAAATCAAGTATTGCTCACCAGAACTATTCAAGCAAAGGGAAAACAAATTATTTAGCCTGATTGGCCAGAATTTTATTTTTCGCCTGTTTGCTGTTTTATTTAAGCAACGACAGGTGAGCTTTGTTGGTTATTAAACTGGCTTGTGTTTCAGACCTGTTTGGTAGGTAGACCAGTTGTTGTTACCAATCTGTCCTAATCAAATCACCACAACACGCACGACTGTGATGTCCGCGGGCCCCTCGCCTTGGAAACAGGACGACCACACGTGTGATAAAGGATAAACAACTGACAAAAATGGATTCCAGCCTACCCCTACTGTATATGTTTCACTGGTATTTCCCCCTCTGTACCCCCAGATAGAGAAGTCACCTGATGTTTGCCATCCGGTTTTAATCTGCAAGTAAAACACTCGATCACTCAACATGTTGCAACAGAATTCCTCCATAATTTCCACCATCTGTGTGTTGTTTTGCTCATATTGACGGTCTGTTCGGGGGGGGGCAGAGGTGGGCACAGCAGACGAGTCTCACCCTGGGCTTCACCCCGAGGCTGGGGAAAGTCGTAGTTACCTGAAAGTCGGAGCCATGGTCCAAAATGCCCTTCTGAGCGGCGCTCCAAAAGGCCGAGGGGGAGTTATGCTGTGGCCCTGGGGGGCACAGCAGCGGCTTCACATGGACGGAGCCTCACTAAGGCGTGTCCATCCGCCTGCATGCCCCTATCATTCACGCCACCTAACACATGTATGTGATCCGTGCTTCTCTTCATGGGTCGCTCATGAATCATGTATAAGTTGAACCATGCAGATAGAGGAATGCTGGGTAATTAAACTGAACCAAAAAACTGGACCAGACAACCTGACAATATTTATGCCAAAAGCATTAAACTTTAACTGCTGATTTGCCACATTTATTAACTCTAATATCCACTTATCACTACTGACACACGCATCAATGTTTTTCTTATTAGGAAAACGGAGGGTGGGAACTGAACTCACAGAATACCGGTTAATGCATTTTCAGTGATATTGCTTCAGGTGCCTTTTAAAGAAGCCCCACCCACATTTTTAATGCCATTAAGTTTCGGTCTTTTCCCGTTTTTTGACAAAGCAGTGCATTCAATTTTTTATTGGGCATTAAGAAGGGGCTTAATAAGTTTTATAAAACTAGCAGGGTTTAAATGGGGGGGGGGGGGGGGATCCTGGATGGACTGAATCCCCACCAGGTCCCCTAGGTTTTGGGCTCCACCCCCCATCCCAAAGGTGTGAGGCCCCTCAGAAATGGGAAGGGGCATCCGGCCTAGAGCTGTCTAACTGGGTGGGGGTGAGATATTTTCCCATACAGCGGGTTCACGACGTCCCTTGGCACTAGTGGGGTGAGACGAGGTGACGGTCAACATCTGCCCTGCTGTGGAGGGGGGGGGGGGGGAGGGGGCAGCAGGATCCCATGGCTGCCAGCCTTAAGGTTCACCCTGTGTCACACTGTGCTTATGTTATGTGCCTTCATAGACATACTGTATGTTACCATATATGCTTGCATATATATTATGTGCGGTTAAGTGTCAGGTTGTATAATGCCAATACAAGGTGTTGACATTTTGAACCCGTAATAGCTAATGATTTAATTAAGGTTTGTCTCTTTTTAAATGAACACATGTGAATATTTGACACAGGGGAAAAAATGCATGAGGGTTACGATGCTCCATGCCTGTCGTCGTACGTTCTTATGCTCCTTGCCTTTGCGTGTCCCCTGTTGACCTGACAGTAGATTCTCCACTCTCCGGGGTTGGCTCTTTTGGAGGAAAATGCTCTTCTCTAACATATGGTTCTTCTCCGCTTTTTCGTTTGTGTTGGGGTATTTTTTCCCACCCCATTTCCCTTTTTTTCTGAGTTTGCATCAAGGCCCACCAGCCACTAGCCCTTACACGTCCCCGAGAAATCCACTCATCACACTTTTGATTTATTCTGATTGTCAAAACACGCAAAGATGTTATTCCTATCCACACCATGCTCCAAAAACGTAACCTTAAAATTGAAAAGCCAACCCCCCCATTACCATCAGTCCCCCACCCCTTGTCCCCATTCCTCCTGTCTCTTTCTGCCTCACTGAAGCAGAGGAGACCCATCGTGGATTCTGGTCGTTCTTGTACCTCTGCCAGAAATGCTTCTAATTTGAAATCTCTGTTGCCCGTGTCAGGCAGGTCTCTGCACTCCGCACTGGTGACCAGATTGCGGTCGACTTTCAGGACCTTGGCTCGGCTTTCACCACAGGGAGCGGAAACCTCAGGGCAATGCCGCCTTGCCAGAATGATACATGTGGCACCCACCTAGCTAAAATAGAGGGTACACACCATGGCCTGGCACACGCCTTCCCAAGGTGCGAAATGACGGCGCTCTCGTGCCAGCGCAAAGGCATCCCCTTGCCGCTCTGGAGCGGACGCCACGCGGCAGCCGGGTGTCAGCTGGCGTAAACAAGTGGCGGGGTTCCAAAGTGAAAAAAGTCGCAGGGGTGGACCAATTAAAACACAGGGGCCCTTACGAGGAGCTGTAGATCTGCCCCATAAATTCTCCAGATCCCCGCGGGACATGGGCCAAGGCCACACATACGGTGAAATCATAATGTGGATGTTTACAGAACTCCTGCCCGCGGCTCTCAGACGGGACAGCGATGCCTGAGGAGATCAAAGACACAATGTGCCACTAAGAAAATACGACCATTTCTATAACAAGGCTGCCTCGATAAATTATTCCCCTGAACAATTGCAGACGTGCAAACATAACCTTTTAGCAATAAATAAAATATTGCTGCTTAAAACAGCGGATTCATTGTTTCAAAGTGAGAAGGGCTTTAATTCAGAATATGCGTTAATACAGTAAATACCGTTGGATAGCCCCGATAATGCTAATGTGCATTTTCAATAACCAGTATTCTTGTCTGTGGACTTTCTGTCGTAAACGTTTGCCGTCAAGACGGACAGTTTATTAATGCTTCTGGCAACTGCCCCAGGAGAATGCTACCCATAGTCATGGACAGAAACCTAGCAACGTGTAAGTGTTGTCTCGTCTATGTTTTCTTGGTTACAATAGAAACCGACATAAAGTTAATCTGAATAAGGAGCTTAAGTACAAAGATTTTGGCAGGAGAGGAATGGAGAATGACTGCTACGTCAAAGGCACAGAGGGAGATTATTAAAGGCTTAAGGTATGGAGGTAGCGTAGTAGTTCAGGAGAAAGGTTTTTAGCAGCTCAAAAAAATACTGGCAGCGTAGTAGTAGCGTAAAAAGCCATACTCGCACCATTATATTTACTTGGGTAAACCGCTAATGCTCTACTATTGTTCACCTCATCGCTAGAGCGCTAATGTTGCTACAGTCTCTAAACTCAATAAAAATGAAAGCTAACCGAGGTTAGCGGCCCCGCTGTGTCCATCGTGCTGTTATTGACCTTGTGTGCTAAATGATGAGACTGAATACAGCCAGCGCTCATGGGTGAGGCCCGTGTCCAAGCCTTTAGTCTCAGTGTGAGCCATCCTGTCTCTGCCCCATCACCCGAAATGTGTCTCATGTATCAGTCGACCCACTGGGAGAGACCAGGGTCTATGAGGACATCTTGAGCTAAAGTAAATAATCAAACTCTATCTATCTATCTATCTATCTATCTATCTATCTATCTATCTGTGTGTGTGTGTGCGTGCGTGCGTGCGTGTGTGTGCGTGTATACCTTGCCATTAAGACAAGCACATGGAAGGCTTCTTTTTTATACTGAGACCTCTTTCTAGGAAACAGTCAAATCCTTCTTTTGCTACAGTTGTTTGTCTTGCCGTCTTATGCAAGTCCGTCCCGCTCCTTCCCAACAGCACTTGAAGCAGACGAATTTCACATGTTTATAAGTCGTAAGCTGACGCTTAGGTTCTGTTCTCTGTCTCCCAGAAATAGTTCTGTTTCCAAAAACCATAATCCTTTAAACTGCTCTGACAGCTCTCTCCGTCTTTTTTCATTTTTTTCTCCTCGTCATTGAGGGCCAGGCACCATTCTGTACCTGCCCATGTCAACCTAGTGCCATCGCCAGCGTGGGCTTTTGTGACCGATAGTGTGCAGTGTCAGACCCTTTTGCCAAACGCAAAGAAAGAGAAAATGTTCTCTATTCTTATTCATTGACATTTCTTAATTATATTGTATAATTTAACAAACTCCAGAGATTTTTTTTTAAATCTCAGAATTGAAAAGGCATTAAGTGTACATTTTGATTTTTTATACAGTATTCCACATTCATTGCCTCTTATTTAAAATTCTCGTGTAAGATTCCATCATATCACAAAGGTATTTTTAAAGAGCCATTACATTACAGATGCAACTATTGAACTGGATAACCTGTTACTGGGAGTATTTCTTCAAATTGATTTAGAGGAAATATGCTTCATAATTAACATATCTCTCGGTGCTTTATTTGGATCTGAAATGAAACCAAAGACCTCTCATGGGTATTAAAAAACAATTTTAGCTTGTTTGACCTCCATAGCCCGACTAGATCCCAACAGAAGTGATAAACAGAAGCATAACTGGGTCAGTATTGTCAGTTATCCACTTACACGTTGTTACCTTTTTAAATCCAATATAACATTAAGCTTCAGTCAAATGCAGTCTCATATTTCCTGGAGCATTTTGACTTTGGTGACTCACATAAAGCTTTTGCTTCCTTTAGGGATTTGAATAAGCTGCTTATTTGAACCCGGTCCTGCAAATATTATGTTGACTTTCGGGAAGAAAAAAATATTCACATGGGAATATAAAAGTGTGTCCAAGCCGGTGGCCTAGATGTTACTGTGTTGGTTCATTACAAGTCCCGTTTGGGATTTGAACCTTTACACTCGAATCAACACCGCAATCCCAACCGGCTGGTCTCATGTCAAAAACAAGAGCATCTGTATGTCTGAACAGTGGACCTGTATAAGAAGGGTAATGGTGTGATTGTGCCTGTATGTTCCTCTCTCTGTTTGTCTAGGGGAAGTGTTAAGCCTTGTGGACGACCTTCTTTCTGGCCTGGGGTCTTCGTGTGTGGTGGTGGGGAAGCGTAGCAGCGAGCACCCCCATACAGCCCTCTATACCTTGGTCTTCAAGTGCCTAGAGCCGGACAGCCTCTATAAGTAAGACTCCACACATCCTTCCACTAGGGGCACCATTACTCAACCATTGTGTCCATTTCTATTCTATTTGCCAAGTGTGTGGTCAAAAAAATTTTTTGGAGCAATGTCTACTTCTTTTGTTTTTTTAACAGTGCATGGAGGAATTGTGCTACTGTTAGTGCATTAGCTTCTAATTACTATTACTGTACTATTTTTTATTTTCTCAAATAAATTTGGGTCGAAATTTGAAAAATTTTGGCTATGACTTAATGACTCAGGAAACATGTGGGTCCAAAGATTAAACCTGTTGAAAACCACTGTTCTAGTGCAACAAGGTCTGTAGAAGATTGGTCAAGTTTAAATACTTGCTATAATACAAATGATAATAATTTAATTCTTTCATTTCAAATGTTGGACTGCATTTATGGGTTTCAGTAACCAGTAACCCCTCAGTATTTTTGTGGAGTGTTCACCTTGGTCCTGCTTGGAAAGTTGGAAAAATAGCACACTAATGAAAGCAAAATACCCTGACAGATTAGATTTGGCAGATCAGAATGAAGAGAAAATAGCGTTGTGAAGGGAGAGGCCCACCACTGAAAGATGGGGTTCATTACTGCCCCAGATGCTGAAATTGCCTTGTGTGGATGGTGATTATCTTGATTTTAGTATACTCAGCAAACCTGTTTTTAGGTTCACTATAAGGATCAGCATTGTTTTAATAGAACAAAGCAAAGGAAAACTTGTCAAGAAACTATTATGCACTCTTTCGCTGATTTTAGGGACAGTGAAACCTCATTTTTGCAAAGGAGGATTGTCATTGAGAGTTTTTTTTTCTTATCTTTCTGCTTCTCTACTTTTTTTCTGACTGGCAAGTTAGTACCTCCATAAATCTTTTTTTATGCTTCAGGTAAGAAGCCATCTATGTGGTCTGAATACATTAAGGACTTGGGCTTCTTCCAAGCCCAGTTTATCACGCACAAAATTCTTCATAAAAGTTAAATATTTTTGCATAAACGCATGAGAGTCGGCTCCGTTAAATCCTGCTACAGCCGACAGAACACTATTAGGATGTAGACTCGGTGAACTGACACTGATAGAATATAACTTAGAAAGGGGTTTGGGGGGGGGGGGGGGGGGGGGGGGGGGGGGGGGGGGGGGGGGGGGGGGGGGGGGGGGGGGGGGGGGG
>JABFDZ020000118.1:5743338-5757626 GCA_019775955.2 Pollimyrus isidori
CCCCCCCCCCCCCCCCCCCCCCCCCCCCCCCCCCCCCCCCCCCCCCCCCCCCCCCCCCCCCCCCCCCCCGCAGACAGAATTGTGAATACCCTTGAGGAATCTGAGGTGTCGAGGTGCTGCAGCTAAGTCTGCACGTGCATGTGTGCAAGTGAGATAAAGTGTAATACTGTATGCTGTTTAGTGAGAGTGTAGCAGATGCTTTTAGAGATGATCACAGATGTGCCCAGGTCAGAGGTTAGAACTCTATGTGGTTACAACACTACATGGTGAGGCAGGACGCGGTTGGTCTCATGGCGCATGTTGGTGAATGCAGCAGCACCACAGTTACGTCATCACAGATTACCCAGAATGCCCCGCCACCAACCCTCCCATCTTTGCCACCTCTCATCCTTAACCACCCCCCCTTTCCATTTTTCTTCCACTTTCATTTGGGATGGTTGCTGGCTGTCTCCAATCCCTCTGCCAGCTTCCGGAAAATTTTATTCCTCTAACACGGCCCAGCTCTGCTAGTAACCTCCTAACCCAGCCACAGACCTACTGCGAGGACCCTTCCCTCAACCCCCCTCCGCCTCGGCCCTCCCCTTCTCGCTGGTGTACAGTCACAATCCTGATCAGCATCTAGATCCCTGAATCTTAACCACCTTGATGACTAAGCACTTTCCTGTGACGGATGAGCAAGAGACACTGGAGGTCGAGACGACCTCATCGCAGTCGCCTGGAGGTAAAGATCAAAGGTCATATGCAACAGCACAAGATCATAAATAATCCCAGCTGGCCTGGACCTGTACCTTCAATACCACTTTGAGAAAAAAAATACACTAAAAACACTTTATTTGGGGGGGGGGGGCTTTGGTGCTTTCCTGTACTCGTAATGAAAATGAGGTTATTATTCAGTTGTAACAATGAAATATAAAGCAGGGACCAAACTACACGTCTGCATGCTCTCTGGACTCGCGCTCGGAACATTCCAGTTATCCTCTGTCTGCGCAGATCCCTTTAATCCCCCTCCCCGTCTTTCGCTGGTTCAGCTGTTGAGACAGCATTCCCCCATTCGTCCATTTTCCCCGTCTTGGCGAATGCCGCTCTCTGCCATGCAGGGTCCTTGTTCGGCGGTTCCTGGTGAGAAGGTGGGCAGTGGCGGGCAGGAGGTGAGAAGGTGCAGTATGAGCGGAGAGGCTCTCCTGGAAGCAGCATGTCGGGAGGATAATGTGGCTCTCCCGGTGGGTTTCCCCCTCCCCACCCCCGGGGCGAGCGGGGAGCCCCCCCACGCGGCTCAGCCCAGCGACCGCGCACGGCCCCCGTCCCTGTTCTCCTGGGCGTCAGGGTCCCGGCAGGCACAGTCGTCTCGAATGTCGCAGGACATGGGGAATGGGATCACCTGCACGACACAGAGGACACCGTGACATTAAGGACTGCTACTAATATAAATCAATGCGTGGCTCAGTGGGTCAGGATGCTGCAGTCAGAAGGTCGCTGGTTCAAATCCCAGGTCCGCCACTGAGCAAGGCCGTTAACCTCCAGGTGTTGCCTGAGTTGTATGTCACTGAGCATAGAAGTGTCTGCCTACGAAATAAATAAAACGTAGGTGGTAGCGTGTGGCTCTGTGAATTAGGACTTAATGCCCATGATGGATGGTGATTGGGTCAAATCCCCTGACTAGAACAGTGAAGTCACTGGCTGATCCAGCACTTTGACCCCAAAATTAGTCTTGTGTATAATGTCTTAAGGAAAGCGAGATGGAACATGTGAAAATACCCAAATACCCAAAAGGCATAAAGAACATGTCAAGGCATTTCTATACAAAGGTCCATTTGATGTCAAATGTATAACATGCTATGTATTTTGTATATGCAACTTAATATATGAATTTGGAGGTTACATGAAGAGAAATGTAAATTGACTCATCATTACTAAGCTTGCCCATGTTGTGAGGCATTTTGTTTTCCAATATCAGTTTGAATGTCAGATCCATAACACTGCAAAGGCGCATCTTCATAATTACAGCATAGCTGGCCCCTAAACCGACCAAAGTACTCAGGATTTTAAAAATGACTGTTTACACACACACAAATTATTTAGCGGAACTGGTGAAAAAGTCTCATGTGTTTATGAAGACAGTCAGGGAGTGATATACCTCCAGGTGCCTTACTGGGCACCTGCATAAGCAGCTAATCATCTCATCCTTAGCAGAATGAGGTATGCAGGGGTGAGGTCCAAGGAGAGGTTTGCGAATGTCTGTATTCAAGAGATTTGCAGTCTGTCTGCTGCTTTCTCATTGGCTTGTGGTCATTCTGCCACACCCTCACTTGCTAACTGGGTCATACCTATACCTCGCTTCCCCCAGACAGCACCACCCAAAGCTGGGGGGGGGTGTGTGGTCTGACAGGTAGGATGCCATGGCAACCACTGATCTCCACACTCTGCTTCACACTGCTTCCCACAAGAAGAGAACATACACACACACACACACACACACACACACACACACACACAACCTAAACAGGAACACAGTGTCTTTCATTTCTGCTTCTATTGACCGTATAAAACTAAACCACTAATTTGAGGGGGCAGTTTGGCACTGCATGGGGGCGGGAATGACCCCGCGCCGCACCGTTTAGGGAAACAGCATGCACTTCCTCGGGAATCTACAAGCACAGCACTTTTGAAACCCATAAATGTAAATCATTGTTGATGCACGATGCTCTGTGTATGTGGGTAGGGGGGGGCACTAATCAGCAGGCACGCTTATGCATGGGGGGTCGTGCGGGGGAGGGGGGCTCACATTCTGTCAGAAGCACAAAGGTTCTCATTCTGGAGAGACGTCTCTTAGCACCGCTGGCCTTCACGTCAGCTGGCTGTCAGCCTGCGTATTTCACCTGCTAAGGACCCATATTTTAATGATCCATTTTTCAGCAGCCATTTTTTTTACAGGCAGGACAGATCAAATACGATCTGACTATTTTTTCTTGCATGTGTCAAATGAGAGGGGGGTATATTTGAATGTTATTTATAGAATAAGTGTGTTTTTGTACTTATGACTTCTGGCTGAACTGGCCTAGAAATTCAGATGTGACAGGTGATGTGAGCTGCCATCGGGGTGTAACGTCATCGTAACTTATTTGGGGGTTATAGCCGTCATGGACCTGGTGGATGTTAATAGATGGGGTTGATAGAAACTATCCACCAGCATCAGGGAAAAGCATGTATTGAATGGGGGGGGGGAGGGTATTCAACTACCACCCTGACAGATGCAATTTTATGCAGTTTCCCATAATGCATAGCCCTTTCAGTTAAATTCTTATGGATACATGGAGAAAGACTGGCTGCGTCCACATGCATGAGGCATGCATGCAAGTTTCCAGGGATCAGACTCCACCACACGTGGGGAGCAGGGGCACAGGAACAAGCTTCTGGAATGGGCAACAAGACAAGGCCTCATCCCAAGCAGAAAGGTTCCTGGGGCCTCGTTCCACCGCCCGGTATCCCCTTCTGCTGTCCATTGGAGTAAACATTTCAGCCAGCCTTTGTATCACCCCTGGAAATTGCCAAAATTTCAAAAGGCTTTAAATCGCATTTCGGTCGCCAGGAGAAACTGGGAAAGGGGGAACGGCAAGCAGAACATGGAAAATTCAGTCAGGCTGGTGGGGGGGGGGGTGTGTGTGTGACCTTTTCACAGATGTGACACATGAAACTTGTAACGCCAGGGCTTGGGCGGGGAATGACAGGTCTGGCGGAGGAGGACATTTTTTTCTGGGGAATAGCGGGGGTTACATAGGAGCAGGACGGGTGAATGGGAGGAATGAAGGTGCCTTTTCAGCCAGGGCACGGTGGCGGGGCGTTAGGGGGGAGAAAAAACACAAACATGCACTTGTGAGAACAAAGAAAGGGCAGGAGATGCAGGGCTGCTTTACAGCCGTGAAACTGGCATTGGATGGCACACACAGGGCCGTATCATCCATCCATCCACACTAGGGGCACCAGTGCTCTATCTGGAACTGCCCGTAGCACAAGTCACTTTAGCAGATATCTCAACCTGTATGTTTCCAACATTACAATGCGGGTAGCTCCTTTGGAGCACAAAAAACATCCCGAGAAACTAAAAATACAGATAATAAGGATGTAGACAGAGTTACAGCATGTTCCACATTACTGCTTAGTATCATGGAACAAGCAGCCACTAGGACAGCCGTCCCCATCTGTGGTGCTTATCCGGCCCTCTCCCCTCGCTCCCCGGCGCACTTTAGAAGGCATGAGGGCCGGCTTCACCGAGGGCCACCTCCCCTGCCCTCCTACCTCAGTAATGGCTGGCAGGCATGTGAAAAGTCACGGCATGTGTCCGGACTTAACAGGAATCGCTTTGAGGAACTGCAAGGACAATGACGACAACAATGGACACGTCTCCACCCGGGATCCAAAAGAAACAGCATTGCCACATGGTGAAAGAAGGCCTCTCTACATTTTTGTGCCGGACACTTAGATTTTGGTCTTTGCTTGAGTCCTCAGTTACTACGCTGGGGAGATAATCCTTATCTCTTTCCCCTACCGTTCTCCATCTTCAGCAGAGAAATGTGTTCCGTGTTACGGAGCCCCCCCTCTCAATACATGTTCGACTCCGATTGACATCAATCATTTTCAGATTCGCTCTCAAACTCCAGAGATGTCGATGTGAAGTGGCCAGTGGATCGCCATCTGTCTGCACTGCTAGTACGCCTAGACCTCAATGAATACATGTATGCTCATAAGGCAGCATCTACATCTATACTCAGATCTATAGGAGCACATGGATCATGCATGTGCATATCCGCAGGGATCATTTCCTGAAATCCTATGCCTTCCCTTTGATCTCAAGGTCCCTCCAAGAGGTTTGGAATTGTCACGTTACCAAATCCTGGTGTATATCGATTTTAAATTGGCTCCAGAGTTGGAAATTATTACAATTCTGCAACCACATGATTTCTTTTTTTCAGCACTGTGCAATTTATCTGTTGTCCCTAAGCAATCATGTAGACCAGTCGGGTTGATTAAATTCAGCTGCGTGTCACCGTTAGCGAACATTGTTCACGTTCACCGTCTCCAGTCACAGTCCTCTTTCCATGGACAGTCAAATTTTATTTTGTTATTACGCAATATGGATTTGGGGTGATATCACCAAAAACTTATTAGAGCATTTTATCATTTTATCATGGTCTTTTGCACAGAGTCAGCATGATGAGTGGTTTTCTAATAGATGGGAGTTTTTTTTTTTGCAGTAGACGCAAACTCTGCACGCGTGGGTGTGCCTCATCCCATGAGAAGTGAAGAGAAGCCGTCTGAAGATTAAGAAAGATTGATGACACACAGGATGAATTTTGCAGTGGGCTCCGCACAAAGTTTTAGTTCCTAAGTCCGGAGTGGGTATGGTAACACGGAGAGCGTGAGGACATCCCAACTCTCGGGTGAATATGCTAGGTTGGATCTCAACTGTGGAACCAACTAGACCTACAGGCTGGCTAGTCCCCAGGATTCAATGTCAATCTCCAAACAATGCTACACACGCTCTCTACCAGGTCCTGCCATTCCCCGCGTAGTTTAAATGGCCCTGACGCTCTCCGCTCACAAAACACTAAGGATCTGCCTGTGCATCTGCTTACCTAGCAAGGTCCCCCTGACCTACACCATGGAAACACCTATAAGAGTACTTCACGCTTTCTCAGACGACGACACCGTTTACGGTTTCGTTTACCAGGCCGGAGGACTGAAGTCCATTCACTGTCTCTGAGGCACGACTGCTTCCGTTAGGTCAGGCTGAACACCGCTTCTGCCTTCATACTGTCCCTTTGTTATGATCTGAATTCTGCCGAAGGCAGCAAGCTGGGCGGCTTTGGAGAGGTAGCTTAGCAACGGTGCTAAGGAAGTGCCGCTAATGCTAAGTAGCCAAAAAGTTAAAAGAGAAATGTTTTGAGAAGGGTGACCCTTCTTATGCTAAGGAACACACAAAGTAAACGAATGGCATTCCCAGTAAATGGATCACACCCTTTTTCACAGCTAGACAATAATGACATTGGTCTCCATAATCAAATGATGTCTCCGGCTTCGTTTTCCCTGATTGAAGCGTTGGAATCTTTCTTACTCTGGCCAAAACACAAGCAGCCCTACAGCAGTCACTGAGATCATAAGAGGGTTCTGAAATGTGAGCCAGCATCTGCGGAGCAGAGCAGCGGCCTGTCAGTGGGCGGCCCGGGCCACTTCTCCTGCGATGCAGAAGCGCTGACATGCCCTGGGCCAACGGTGTGGTGTCCTGCAAAACCTACGCATGCTGAGTTCTCCACCTGGCCAGTTGATGAGGGCTTCAGCACAAACTACGATGCACCGGGGAACTACATGCTACAAGATCTGATTCCTGCTCTCCGCTCTGAGGGCAGAAAGGGATGTTTTTTTTTTCCCAGTTCAAAACGTCATTATCGATGGAATCGTCAGTGGTGGAACAAAGGGAACAAAGGGAGGGCAGACAGGGAAATAAAATGCATGGAAAGATAGAGAGAGATGAACAGACGGATAGAGGGGGTGGCGCTGACGGTGTTGGGGGGGGCTTGGGCGATGAGCTGCCTGGAGCAGAGAATAGTGCTGGCAGACACTGAGAGCAATTTCCTGGCCGTAAAGCAGAGTATAATTGGAGACAGGAAGAGAAGGGGCGCCCACCTACCTGCCTGGGTAGAGGGAACCCCCCCTCCCCCTCCCCCAGCACGAAGGAGCAGACGGGAGGACACGAGGCCTAATTACAGCCCGTCACCGCACACTGTCAACAGGACGACCAAGAGCCTGCAGCGAGTGACTCTGATGCAGAGTCTGGCTCGTTGTTTGAATCCGCCGTTTCCTACCTGAAGACCCTCAGCTACTCTCCTTACTATCCAGCTCCTACTTGTTATTAATCACACAACTACTATAATTTGAGCAAAGTCATTGTAAATCCAGGCCAAAATGTCTCAAGCAGAAACTTTATGCCTCTCGCAATTTTTCTTTTTTGCTCATCCATTTTTTTCCCACATCGTGATCCGCGAACCCCTTTGGTAGAAGTGCACGGGTGGTACAAGCCGGTACCACCCCTCCAACATCCAATTCCACTGCTAATGCTAGGAAAAATAAAACAAAACAAAGAAAAACTGCACACTTAGCAAAATGGATAAATCCCCTAGAGACAAGAATGTTAGCATGTTATCTACCTTGGCTCATGTTAGTCCAACTCCATCAAGAAGAGAAACGGCAAGGAAAAGGGTCTGAATGCTCTGTGGGTGCAGGCAGGCAACGCCATATAATAAAGGTCAAAGAATGCACCCCCCGTTAGATAGAGAGAGATGGAAAAGTGGCACCAACTCAAATACCAGAAAACGCAAGTATACAAACACAATCACCCCCTTGCCACCTTCCTCTAACCTTTCTTCCTTTGAAAGTTGCTATAAGATTTAAAAAAACCCTTAAAAAATAGAAAGACCTAAATCAGTAATACTGTCATAGGTTAAACCCCTTCTATCTCCCAGATGATTCCATAAGCAGTAAAACATTTATTCTCACAGACGTAGCCTGTGTCCGAAGACCGCGGCCTCGGGATCGATCAATCATCCTATAAGTGAAAAAATAAAAATGAAACAGGAAGCCTCTGACTCTAACCATGGTGCTTAATAAAATCCATAAATGAAGAGTTAGCAGCTAGAGCTAGCAGTTAGCACTGTAGCATCTAACATTTTGTACAAACTTTAATCAGCTAGACCAGGGGAGGCCAATCTTATCTGCCAAGGGCCGGTGTATATGCAGGTTTTTGGGGTAACCTTTAGGTCCGCTGTTCAAACCCAGGTGTGAGGACTCTTCAGCCAATCATCCTCTAATTAGTAGACTAATTAGGTAGTTACAGCAAAAACCCAAATACACAACAACCCGTTCTGGGTAAGATTTCCCACCCCTGGGGTAGTTGGTGTGTTAAGGCAGTGCTTCCCAACCCGGCCCGTAAAGAACCGCAGACATTATATGTTTTTGGTCTTTCCCAGCTCCCTACCAGACAGTCCACAAATTTGCTCCCTACCAAGAGCCGGGAGGAAGCAAAAACATGCACCGTTAGGAAGCCCCTGAGGATGGGGCTGGAAAACACTGATTTAAGGGACGAAAATCTATGTGCCTGAGGCTGCAGGTTCAAATATCAGCATGGGGGTGCTGCAGACCTCTGGAAGGAGTAACATGAACATCTCCATGCGTTTCATTCACAGGACATGGGAAGCTGTTTTAAGATCAGAAGTCGCAGAAGTAAATGTTTAAACAAACCTCTCACCGAGCAAAACCCCTCCCCCCATTCCAGTGCCTCCCCCCTCAGGTATTTTTTACGCAGGCATACTGCTGAATAGGCTTGCCAGCCACTGACCTTCTTCGTCTTCACTGTGGACTGGCAGCAGTCTCCGCCATCGTAGTTGCAGAAGGCGCGGTTGTTAATGGCATCACAATAGTTGTCTCCCATGAAGGGCTGTAGGAGGACAAAAGATCATTTAGACCAACACACATGCACATGCTATTTGAATTAGTAACGATTGTTGGTTTAGCTGGCATTTATTCATTCATTGGGACTACAGTATAACTAAGCTAACACAAATACAAATCAAGACATCAATATACTACTAATAATAGTATTTCCTATTTAATAAGCATAATATTTTAAATCTATCACTGGTTACTGGTTAACTTTCTTGTTACAGAGGTACAATATATCAGTCAAGATATCGGTATCGGCTGGTGTTCGTGAAAAAACAATTCATCTGCCCAGTTTTTCAATCCTGGTTGATATTG
This sequence comes from Pollimyrus isidori, assembly GCA_019775955.2. NCBI lineage: Eukaryota > Metazoa > Chordata > Actinopteri > Osteoglossiformes > Mormyridae > Pollimyrus > Pollimyrus isidori. The sequence goes on from JABFDZ020000118.1 coordinate 5,752,144, forward strand.
GCAGTTGATATTTTGACTTCGGCGAATATTCAAAGTTAGCAACTCCAGAGCTAAAAGTGTAACTACGAAAATAGCTATTCTCCATAGTTGAGGACAAGGAATTTTGCTGGCTCATTGATCACTTAGAACCCCACTACAGTCTACTACAGTAAGTGAATGCTACTCCACCGATGTCTCACTGTCTGTGGCTGCTACATATATTCATGGGATCTAAAGAATAACTTTACCGACATCAGTTTCACTACAGCTTTGTGGAGCTCAGAGGTTAGCCAGTTATTGGTATCGGTTATCAGTGTCAGTAATATTAGACAAAAATATATTGGTTATCGATATCGACCAAAATTTCCACATCGGTGCACCACTACTTCCTGTGTCCCAAGTTCTCATATTTAGTGAGTCTTTCCTCTTTCCACTCTGTCTATTAGTTGCAGGTTATTTTTAGAATCATCACTGAAGTACTGTGGCAGCGGTCAGGGTCCTCTATCATCGGGAAGTGGTAACCTGCAGTCCGCTCGCTCTCTTTCGCCGCAGAGTAGCCCTCTCCGTATGTAGGGATAATTCTCACCTTGCCCTTTACCTCCTGACCTCTACAGCCCTAAGACGTTTGTGCGGCCACTGGCGCTGCCATGTTTCCTCTGTGGGCTCGGTTTTCTATGATTAATCTCTCACATGTGTGCTCACTGCTACATATTGATAGAGATCGCGCTCCATTCCTCCAGAACCCCATGTGGATGGAAACAGAGCGTCAAAGTGAATTCTCACAGCTTGTGTCCTTCCCCAGCCTCTTTCCCTGGAAAAATGGAGCTGTTCAAGTTCAGGGGACTGGGGAAGCCGACGGTTTAATAAGAAAACTGAAGAACTATTAAATTTAAACATGGGTCCCTGGGGTCATTCTATAGTTACCATGCCAGCAATCACGGATATAAGCTGTAGTGTGCATCTGCGTGATTCCTGCCTTAACCCTGATAAACCACAGTATATACTGCAGGCATGTTCAGTCAAGCATGGATTGTAATTGTGCTGTTGCCCTGAAGATGAGGCCTTCTCATGCTTTAGAACGATAGGAGAGGTTAAAGGGTGTGGGTTGGAAGGCAATACCACATCTCCTTTCAGCCAATGAGAATGAGGAGGCCTCAGTACAGCCACTCCATCTTCATTATGGCACTTGCTGATTTACCAAAACCAGAGGGAATCACTAGATTTCTTCATAATCTAGACTAGGCTGCTCTTTCTGGAGTGCATATGATAATGATTAGCATAATAACCCCGTTTAACACCAAGCATTTATGGAAATTTGGTCAATTGGTGGTTGCACAAGACCCCTACAACCACCCATACATGTTCTATCAACTTCTCCAGGTCTGGGTCACAGGGCAGTCCATTCAGTCCAAAATCATTACATCAGTTTTACTGCATCTTGTCATATGTCCTGGCAGAATCATTGTCCATCACAACCATCTGCAATTTCAGTCTGAACCTTATTCTATGGACTACCTAAGCATATTTTGCACAGAACCATATCTTCCCGTTGCATTCATAATTCAGCTATAATGTATTTATAGTCTATTGTATTTGTATACATTTTATTTGTACCTGGTGAGATCCTAAGTGCATTTCACTGGCTCTGTACCTGTACTCAGCGTCATGATAGTGAAGTTGAATGTAATCTAATTAACTCATGTTTAAAATGCTGCCTGTTTTTGCCCCATGACTGGATGGTGACCCCCATAATAAGCTCCTGTTTACCCATTTGTGGCAAACACACCGCTGTGACGGCGCATCGTTACAGAGTCGGGAACGTTTCCCTCCCTCTCTTCAACGTACGAGAGGTTGAGAGTAATCGCCACCAAGCAAACCTCTGAATGGAGCCCGAGGCCCAAATCCAGGATACAAGTCCTATCGGTAGCTCAGCTAAGCAGTGTTTACCTCTTTCCTGCTAATTACAGAGCTAATATTGTTTTTTTGCCCTGCCGCTTGCCTCTTGCCCTCTTCCCGCCCCTTGTACGGCACCTCCGTCTCGCATGAAAAGCCTTACCTCACAGCCTTTGATGCAGTGCAGGTATTCCGGGTGAGGGTACCACCGCAGGCCCATGGTACAAACAATGCTCTGTGTGGACGGGCAAAAACAAACACGGCCTCAGTGCAAACACACACGGGCACACAAAACATCCAATATAGCATTGTTGCCATTGGCAGATAGGATCTGAGTGCAAGCTGCCCACTCCGGATGTGTCCGGCAAGCCTACGGCCAACATTCTACTTCTCCAATTGCTACTCCATGTGTTTTTCTAGCACAGCTCAGAAAGCGGACAGGAGGTCACATGGGGGGGGGGGCAAAAACCGAGCCGCCTGAGAAGTCTGCGATGAAAGGTGGGTTTTCAGAGAAATAAACCCCTATCCTGCTCCAGTTGCACTGCCACTAATAGATTCTCTGGCAGATTTGCACAGAAGCCAGATAAGGATTTGCACTACAACTGATGATAGAAGCTTCATAAATTCATTTTTAATCAACTGAGAGTTGATGACACCTGGACTCACAATGGGTGACCACATGATTTTGACCATCATCAGCTTCTCTCCCACTAATACAGTTTCAGCCTTCTTTCACTGTAGTCATCCAGGTATCATTTTGCCATTACTCGCTCCTTATTTTGTGTCTTTCTGCTTTTAAGCTTGAACTGAGCCAGTTCGATGAACCTGAGAAGAGCTCAGTTAAGTCGGGAGGAGGATCTGCATGCATGACAAATTGCAGAAGTGCTTCAAGGAAAGTCAGTTTGAACTGAACATCCTCAAAAACCAAAGGCATTTTTTCTCCAACCCCTAAGCCTGAGCCAAGTTTGATCTGTGCATCTGCATGAACCTGATCATGGATTCCATGTGACCTGTGGGAGAAGTGAGCGATTTAGACCTTCTTGGCTACAAGGGCTTTAACCCCCTGGCCTCATCAGGTAATGACAAGGAGTACTTTAAGAGGTATGAGGACTAGTGGGCGGGGGGAGTTAACGGGAGTGAAAGTGGGAAATGAAAACACAAACATGAGCATCTCTGACATTTCCGCAAAAGCTGAAACCTTTGGTGTCGGCTAGGTAGCGCAGGTGAGTCCCAGAGTGCAACGTGCGAGCCTGCATGCGCACATACGGGCATGCACACATGGGCATACAGTTGGCATCTAGTGTCTGCTTGTTTACATGAGAACTAATTTAAACAACACACATTGGACTATTTGTTTTTACTACCTGCCTTACAGCCTGCTAAAGCTTCAGCTGACAAAACCAGACGACTTCACACCATCACCATAGCTGCTGCACTCTTTTGTAAGACCTTCCAGCCACACAGCATAATACGTGTCTAGATCCCAGCCTGCCACTGTCAAAACTCCCTGGGCGAGTACACATGTTTTTTCTGTGTCCACTTGCAGGTGTTTTTTAGCCTGCATTTGGGTCAAACTGCGGTTTTGTTCCAGGTGTCATAGTAGCTAGTGAAATGGTCTTCCATTGTTCAACTCCTGACCTAGTTTTCTCTCTTTGTGCGTGTGTGTGAGAGAGAAAGAAATGATGTTAATTATTACATTATGGGGACCAAATGTCTCCACAATGTGACAAAACCTTTTATTTTGACCTTGTGTGAATATTTTTCCAGTCCCAACAAGAAATTTCATAAAAGTCCATAAATGCAATCAAAAAACTTCAGTAGCCAAAAGTCTTGCATTTTGATTGGTTACTCACAGTTAAGGTTATGGCTGGGTAACAGTTAGGTTTGTCATAGTTAGGATTAGGATTATGCCCATAGAAAAGAATGGAAAGTCCCCACAGAGAAATGAATGCGTAAAATGTGGGCATGTATGCTCTGTAATGTTTTGACATCCCATCTAAGCTAAACATACAAGCAGCTCTTGACTTATGTGAAACCAACTTGCAAATCTGTATTGGTGCAAAACATATATCCATGGTGCATAGAATGCACAGATATGCTAATAAAAAAAGACATGTCTACAAGTAAATTTACACTTTGTATTTTCATGTATGGGTTCTTTAGTACGTATTACTAGTTAACTTTTGACTTATGTGTTCTTTTTTTGGTATAAGGTGTCTTGAGCAGTACGGGATGGATAATCATATTTATGTAAAATCCGACTTGCATAAGTGTTTGTGTAACGGATTGCTTACACCAATTGAGAACTACCTGAATAGGACCACAACTTGGTACTTTAAAAAGTAGGCTTGCATCACTGGGACGAAACAGGATTAAGGATGTTAATGAGGAAAGTGGTGCACCGGGGGTGTCCCATGAACCAGACACCCACAGGCCTGTGCCTCCTACTTCCATTTCGTGAAGTGGAGGAAAGAAGTAAACACACCCCCCTAACCTTCCCCCTCCCCCCACCACAGCAAAGGGCTGCTTGACCTTTACAATATTTTTTGCAGCTCAGGTGTCCCTGGTATACGAGTCAGTGCTCGTTATGTCAGCTACGAGCTAAGGTATTTTGTATTACAGTCTCATCAGCAAATCAATGCAAAAAAAAAAACAAAACAGAGAACCAAAAAGGGCAGGGCAAGATCAGGCGAGAAAATTAAAGAGCGTCGGAGGGGAACCTCGGCAATGGTAGCGGGGAGCAGAGATGTGGGGAATCGTCCGGATCGCTCCAGGCTGTCCACGTGCGAGAAACCTAAAGACGCTCATCAGTCACTACAGCAGAGTACGACTGCCATTATTGCCTGTCGCCAGTCAGGTGACACCTCATAAACATTGTCAAGGGTGACTGCTTGCAAGCGTTTTTTTTGTGGAATTTTTAAATCATACTTTAATTATTAGCCTTAATTGCAATCTTAGCATTAGCCTTTATTCGCTCTATTGCCGCTGTTATAGCAACATTTTGGTGATAATTAGTTCTGTTTATTAATACCAGTAGTGACCCTAGAGGCATTTAGCCTCTATTTAGCCTTTATTACCCCAAAACTATCAGTGTTGGTGGCACTGATAGTGATGTTGGTGGGGCTGAAACTGGTAGAGGAGCTGGTCAGATTGATTACCTGTGACATAGCCTAGATGTTTGGCTGTTGTAGCATTAGCATAGCAAGCCGTAGCCTTAGCAATGATGGTTGCTAGAGATTTTGGGGACCCATGAAAACATATATTATTGGGTCCACAACCCAGGCCAATCCAATTATATTCCAAAACTTTAATTGGCTGTGCTGTCCCACGTTACAGCACCCCATAATGTTGGTTAGCGATACTGACGGCACTGCACTATTTGGGAACAGCCTGTGCTTGCTGCCTTAGCTATGGTAACTAACGGAACATAGTTTGGCTGAAAGGGAGGGCCCATTTTGTTATGGGGGGGGGGGAGTACGGGTGATTGTCCTTGTGTTGTAGTCAAGTGAAACAGGTGGTTCTGAATTCACGTGCATGAATTAACATGGGCCAAGTACAAGCTGCTGAATGTACAGGTGTGTGATCGGTTTGAAGCCAACCCACTGGGGCAG
>JABFDZ020000118.1:5791629-5808072 GCA_019775955.2 Pollimyrus isidori
CCCCCCCCCCCCCCCCCCCCCCCCCCCCCCCCCCCCCCCCCCCCCCCCCCCCCCCCCCCCCCCCCCCCCAGCCAATTTTTCATCCTCTGAGGACTCATTCCAAGAAGTTCCCAGTGGCAAACTGCATGGGAATTGGGGCTCAGTTTCTCTTGGCATCATGACTAATTTCTGCTATATAAGGTCTTCATATGGAATTCTATGGAAGATAAACACCACTCCGGTAACACTTCTGACCTGGGAATGCAGAGTAAATATCTATCAATGCATCCAGCTTCCGTCCACTTAGGCTGGACAGGGATGTGGGGTGCTGGGTAAATGCCTAGACTGTTGTGTTAAGCTTCTCCAGAAGAAAAAACATTGGGACAAAAATAAAAGATTTCTGCTGATGGAATTATAGAATTTTCAAATTATACAGATAAAAGGATGCATGGAAAAAATCAGGTGCCTTTTTCTGACAAGCATACACTAAGCAGAGGATAAAGTCAATTCTTGAATCGAACTGATTACATTAACTGACTCAACATTAAGAAGACAATTAGCCTGCTTAAGTTAACCTGCTAACCTCTCCTTATATGGTCTCGTTTAGATGAATATACATTCATTTTATAGATTCATCAGCTGTATAGCATAAACAAAACAAGCTTCGCAATCAACGCTATAAAACCATAGAAAAACTGAACAATTAAAAGCACGATAACAGCATACAGAACAAGGGGGTTGTCTGAGACGCGGGTAGAGTTTTCAGGGGGTTCAAGCCAGGCCAGCCTCCCCCCGTCAGCGGAGTTACAAGGTGCTCCTGGTAATGGAAAGGAAGCAGTAACGTTCAGTAAGTGACAAAACAAACAAGTTAAATCACTCGGCGGGCGTAAACGACACGGGCAGCGCTTACGCGTTCGCCCGGCGCGGTTTGCCCAGGCGTGCCGCTGCGAGAAACAGAGCCTTCAGTCACACGGCGAGAAAATATTACAGCCAGGACTGTTCCTTTTTTTCACACTCCACGAAGAGACAGTTATAATGGGATACCACAGAAAGGCCAAACTGCCGATCCAGCCAGGAATATACCTTTAAACGATCAGACATCCAGCGTGTGTCTTCCAAAGAAACCGTACTCCTACATTAACTGCGATATTAGGTAACACAGCATATTTGCAGCGTGCGTTTATGATTCATGGCACTGTCCTCACCACGTCGGCGCGATGCAGGTGACCGACATTATTTCACATATCGGTATTTCAGACAGTGACTCGTAAAACAGCTGAAAAGGTCCTTCAAAGAAGTATTAAAAAGCACCACTGCCAAAACGGCTGCAATCTCACCTCCCATCATACAGCCCGGGGATATGATCTCTATTATCTAAAGTGGTAGAAATTAAGACTTTAAGCGTTTTTTTTCCCAGCAGGTCGGCATCTTGCCGGAGGCTGCGGCAAGGTACGTCACCGCGATTTTTCACCGGAGCCGCCGTCTCACACAAGGCATCGACTGTACTCCCCCGCCCCCCTCCAATGTAAACAACCATCTCAAGGCACTCATTTTTGGAGGGAAAATAAAAGCATTCGAAAGAATGAAAGAAAAGAATGAAAACAAAACATAAATCACCCCACAAAACATTGTCAGAAAAAGACTATACAGAGACAGCACTTATAAAAACAATATTGAAGGCCAGATTAGAGAGGATAGTGTATTTTAACCAATAGTTATTTAATGATTTATGAAATTTTAATGACTTTTTCAGAGAACATTTACAATGTCAGTCTGAAATAGGCTTTATATATAAATGGGGCAGGACAGTGTATTCTGCAGCAGCCCAATCAGGTTGACTCCGGACTCTAACAGGAAGCTAGAACATGATGTCATCTGTTAATCTGCAGATCTGGGATATCAGATCCAAATGTTGGAATCAAAAGCCTCAAGCAACAGAGCGTTTCAGGGCAAGACTTGGGGTGCCTCCATAAGCCAGGAATGGCGGTCAATAAATCAATGGGCAGAGAACTAGTTTCATAGGGTATCAAGGCTATTATATCTGTGATTTATCGAGGGCCCGCAGGAAAAGGATGGAGAATAAAAGGACCAGGGTCAGGTATTCTGCAGTGTCAGAGGATGGCTCTGACTGCCTCAGGCTGATCGACCTGCCTAAACACAATAGAGAAAGACCAAGCTTTAACCAAGAGGACAAACTCCCAGAATCCCTTAGATTTCTATATGTGTGATACTTTCTTACCATTACAATTCCAATATTCCTTTTATAAGAGGCAGATTAAACCATCCATCCCAGTTCAGGTACAGAGTGTTTTTTGGTTTGTTGGAATCCCTAAACTGTCTAGGTATGAATTCTACAGCTTTATTCTTTATAAGATTTATTCTCAGCATTTCTTTGTACACCCCCAGCCCCCCCCATCCTCACACCTCCTCCCCGGCCCAAATAACTGAAAGGAAAATCGAATTTGCATGACCTGCTTCCCATTCAATAGTCAAAAAACTCAATAGCAGTCAATCAATAGTAATAACAAAAGATCACGGGAAATTAAATTTTTATCTTGCCAAAGATGTAAATGCCATGAATATCCAGCAGCACATCTATCCCAAAGTCCCTGAAGTGCTTCGCCGGGTAAATGTTGCTGGGCCTCCCGTTAAATAACCTTATCTCGCCCGGCTCTCAAAGGACTCTGACGCTTTAATTACCGGCCCCCTTATGGTGTCCCTCACCTACAAAATTGCGGGAGTTCTTTGTGGCATCCATGGCCGCCCAGATGGCTGAGAATGTAATGTGGGAACCTGAGATGCCTCGGGTCCGGTCTGGGGCCTGGAATTACTTTGGCCACATCGGATAAGCTATCAACAACACCCTGTGGCAGCTGCATGCACATCTGCATGTGTGTTTCTCTAGGCCAGTGCCAGTAACATGCTCTTGGTACATTGCATGAGCTTCAGCAAGAAACACATTGCAAGAGGGTGGATGGGAGGGGGCCAAAAAAACACATTAGCAAGTACAAGTAAATAAATCACATGTCTGCAGTCAATGCGCCAGAGCTCATGCCCTTGTGGTTAAATGCATGTCGTCAGTCCCGAACGTAGTCCTATTTAGCCTGTAAATCTTTATTGCGGCCCCTTTCACAATGTGAACCGCAGGCAAATGGCACTTTTAAGGCCCCACAATGAAAAGATGCTGCCGTTTCCTTCCTCTCGTTCTCTCCAGAAAGCTTCTCCAATGAAAGATCTAGACAAACCCTTTCATTTCAAGGGTTTTTTTTGTTTAATTTTACTGAAAGTTACACACGTACACAACCTGCTGTTCTAGCATCTCATAATAAAATTGAAGACATTTTAAAATTAGAATTTTAACCCTTTTCTACAATAGTCTGTTGAAGGAATGTAAGCTGGGTGCTTTATGGAGGAGAGAGAACCCCCTTAAAGTCTGTGGTCACGAATGTAAGTTCTCCAAAAATCCACAATTATCCCTGATCAACCTGCAGTTTTATTGTACTGTAGGCTGTATGTTTATACTCCTCACTTTAGGTATTGGATTAAGTAAGTACGGGCCATCTATCTGGCTGTTAAATAAAAACAAGGAGGAAAAGAATTAAGAGAAGTTTGGAAAGGCTATAAACAAGCTAAAGAATTTGGGCAGACGTCCAGAGAACGTGCTTGGGAGGATGTGAGATCGGCACCCCCCCACGCACACTTCCAAACTGAGTATAGGTCAACTAACCAGATAAAGAATCTAGGCCTGTATGTTGAAGGCCCTTGAAGTAACCAGATTAATTAGCTCAATACCAATGGCCATAGGCTGCCTCGCCTCAAGAAACAGATTAAGATGGCCCGCGGGTGTGCTTTCGAGCACAGCTGTACTGTCCAGCTTGACAAGGAACACATAACAGTCACAAAGCCCAAAAGACAGTACGTGGGCTGGTGAGGATAATATTTTTAATTCTGAAATTGACTTCAATTTACAAGCATGTCCTTCTTAGAGAGCTGGCTAGAAAAGGAAACACTTGAAAAATCAACAGATATAGAAGGACAAGAACAGCTTCTCAAGAAGACTCATTAAACAATTAGGTGTTGCAACGTTGATATCACAAGGGGCCGTTTTATTTTCCAACTGCTGACTGATTGCGTCATGTCCCTGCATGAGCTTCATCACCATAACAAGCAATTCCTCTATGGTCACACATAATTAAACTGAAACGGTGCCTTAATGAGTAACTTATAGCACCTAACCATATTTTGACACTTGGACATTCAACATTCTAAACAAAGAAATGTATCTGTACCATGGTGGGACATGCCCACTCATCCTAACATTCTTATACATGAAGATATTTACAGAAGTTTACAACTATATTATGATAACCTTTATACCTTTTTACTAGTAACCAATGTCCCATGTAACCCAAGAAAAATTACCATAAAATTTGTATTTTGGTAATTTTCCTGGGTATGATATTAACGGGCATCCGGCCATGCAAGTGGTCCTCAAACTTGCAGGGAAAAATCAGAGGGCTGGTGATGGGATTGCCACTCTGGCCAACAAAAAACTTCACACAGTTCTGACAAAGCAGACAGGCTTCTTTTCTGCCCTCTGTGCAGCAACCAATAGGAGGGCTGGATGTATGATGAAGGGGATGGGGGAAGGTCATCAGAGCCCTCATCCCCAAAGGTGCTGAACCTGCTGGAAAGCCAATGGGGTCAGGCCCATTGGGGATCGGAATTGGTGTGCTGCTGTTGTGTTGCCCGCTGCATGGCAGCACTTGGATCCTATTCTGAGGCAGCCCATCTAGGTAGATGTGTGTCTCTCCGGCATAATGACCATCTTCCACTGCTGTTGGGGGAGCTTCATAAACTCTGAATTTCAGTTGCAGCACTCTCTGAGGTATACAGACCAGGGAGTGTGCAGATTTCTGTAGGTGGTTACATCTATTATTAGTCTGGTCACTCTGATGGCCATAGTGTAGCTATTGCTGTGGTGGATTGTCTCCTTCCGATGGTGTCCGATGTCACTTCTCTCAATGAGCGTATTTATTATGAAACTCAAGCTAAGGCATTCTCTGGATGTCCAATCTGTTGGTTCAGTGTACGCTTCAACCATGGTGAATTCTGTCTCCATGTGGGAGACATTGTGTTCGCAACTTCGCTTAGTGGTTGATAAATGCCCATGAAGTGACTAAAGTGAAACCGCTGGCACTGACAGGGCTGGCTATGATGATTGTGTCAGTTGCCAAGGGTCTGGTGACTGTGGTGAAAGAGGCTCCAGATTCCTTGACTTTGCAAAGGTTTGGGGCTGCAGGCCGGTGGATGCTGGTACCAGTGCCCTGAGCCGTATTGTAGGACTAGGTATTCCAATACTTGCGGTGCGGCAAAGGAGATCACATTCTCATGAGTAGCCGCTAGAGGGTCCTACAGAACAACAGAGGCTAGAGAAGTACCCAGTTTGTGAATTCTGAAAACACATTTCTAGTTGCTGCTTTTAAGATTCAGTTTAGGCCCAGTAGGATACCACCTGATAGAAGAATGAGGCTGGACCTGGCCAGAGTCTAGGATCATGTTGTTTCTAATGAGCTCGCATGCAGCTTTTGTGAGGACTTGTGTGTGATTGCTAATTTTAACGTGATGTGGGAGACTTTCTGTGACAAGACCCTGAAGGTTGAAGAGGGTTGTGTTGGTGTTGCCGGTGTTTTCAGAAGATGGTGCTTCATATTGCAGGGCACCTTGGATATTACCAAGAGGAGCTGCAGTGCACAGCTTGATGAATACTCTGGTCTGTACTGGGAACTGAGATGGTTGGCTGCGAGGGCTCTGAGAGCAAATAAGGAAGTATTTGTTTGAGGGATCTGAGAGCAAGTGACACACCATCTATGGTCCAGTGACCCACGTCCTGCTTATTGAGGAATCAAAACATTATATCTGAATTTATTCATCAGGGAGTCACAGTCAGGGTGCGTGATGGAAGGGTTTTGTTTGGGTCACTGCAGTTGTGACCTGCTGGGCTGGCTCCTTTGAGTGGCTGTTTAAAGCTAATCCTCCGACAAGAACACTGGTCCACAGTTCTTAAAGCTGACCCGCTGATTAGCTGTGAATCTCACTGAGACTGTACAGGTGGTGAACCAGCTGGGCATAGGGAAGGCTGCAGAGATCTGTGCTATCTGAGGTGAACTTCTACAGACTGGTGGTAAGGTTGTCTTCCAAGCACTGCAAGCAGTCTTTGCTTCCATTTGGGAGATGGGTTTGACCCCAACAAATCTGAAAATGGGACTTTTTATCCCTATCTGGAAAGGGTAATTGCTTATATTGTGGACACAACAGGGGTATAATACTTAGTGCTGGGTAAGGTCCTTGCTAGTGTCACCCTCAACAGGATCCATGATTATTTACTTGCCTAACAGCAACCAGAGCTTTATATAAGTGTACAGTCCACTGCATCTTAGGACTGAGGGTTCTTACCGAGTACAAAAGCAAATATTGGCAGAGTTTCTTTGCAGCATTTCATAAAGCGTTCAACTCAGTTGATCAAGGTACCCTGTGGGACATCCTGAGATTTTGTAGGATCCCCTTGAAGTTGCTGGATATCATGACCAGTCTGTACATTGCTATTGTGAGTGCTGTGCAGAGGGAAGGCAGAACCTCTGTGTTCTTCCCAGTTGATTCTGGGGTTTGGCAGGGGTGTGTTCTTGCTCCTACTCTGTTCAATGCTTGCACTGACTGGGTGCTGGGCATGATCGTGGGATCCAGTGTCTATGGCACATCTTTTGGTGAAGAAAGAGTTATTGATCTTGACTTTCCTGACAACGCTGTGATCTTCACGGAGTCAATGGAAGCTCTAATTAGGGCTTTTGAGAGACTGAGCAAGGAGTCTGAGTGTCTGGGCTTGCAAGTGTCTTGGATAAAAACCAAGATCCAGGCCTTTAATGACCTCTTCAGCACAGCCATCAGCAGTGTGTCTGTCTGCAGGGAGAATGTGAACTGCGTTGAGAGGTTCACTTACTCAGCAGCGACATTTATCTCTCTGGTGACCCTTCCTATGACGTTGGTAGATGGATTGGTAGAGTATAGTGGGCCATCAATGTGGTCGCTGGAAAGGGGTGGGTGATGCTCCCAATATCTTTGTAAGAGGATGAAGGTTCAAATCTTTAGAGTCCTGGTGATCCGTGTTATACGTTTTACTGAATGGCAGCAAGACATGGACGTTATCCATTGAGCTGAGACAAAAACTGGATTCTTTTGATACTGTGTCTCTTTGGAGAGTCCTTGGGTACCTCTGGTTTGACATTGTGTCAAACAAGCGGTTGTTCAGGGAATCCCGAATGAGGCACATTACATGTATTGTGAGGGAACATCAGGTATAGCACTGTGGCCATGTCGTGGGATTCCCTGAGGGTGACCCGGCTTGCAGGACTCTCATTGTTGAGGACCCGAGCAGTTGGACCAGGCCTAGTAACACCTGGCTGTAGCAGGCAGATAATTGGCCATTTCCAGAGGGCAGGATTAGACTTCATGTCAGCCTTGGGGTCTCCAACCAGGAACCCAAGGTGTTTCATCTTGTAGTGGGTAGGGTAACGCGCTTTACAAATGCATTCACCTAACCCCATTACACCCAGACTCAACAACAGAATACCAAGGCAGTTAAATTAGACAGCCCCTCCTTCCCTTAGGGGTGTCTGTAGAAAATCTGGCCCAAAAAAATCACTTTAGTGTTTTCAAGGAACAATATCTGAAAGCCTACCATATGAACCATGGAACCATCCCAACAGAGGAACATAGCATCATGCCGGTAAAGATATCTGCCTTTTTGGATTTCAATTCTCATTAATGTTTGACAGGCGAGACTCAAATGGTTTCCTTAAAAAGCTTTATAAGTGACAGGAACTCTATGGTAAACTTCATTTCAGGTACAGGCAGTGTACTGCACAACGAAAGAGATTACAAAGCATTATTTACAAAAGTATAGAGTCTTCCACAGCCATAAATCTTCCACACCAGGAGCTTATTGTAGGAAACATAGGGCAGACAGGCTGCCAGCATATTGCAGGGCTCACACACATGTGCAGACACACACACACCCACACCAACACACACACACACGCTTGCACTCCGGGAGATTTAGAGATCCCAGCTGGCATAACCACAAGTATAGATCTCTGGCAAAGGGAAAATATTACAAGGAGCTGCTTCTTGTCTATCCATCAGAGTTCCAGATAAACAGAAAACACCTAGTAGACAGTTATTCTGACAGCTTTACCACTTGTCGAGAGCAGCATGAGTATCAAGGCAGTGAAAAGGAAGGCAATTTGACATATGCCCCATTTGTGTGCCTCAAACATGGCACCTCCCACGCCTTGATATGGAGGGGGGCCCTAAAACAATTACTACTCTAACAAAAAAAAAGCAAGGAGTATGACGCGCAATCAACTTCTGCTCCAACTCTGTGACCTGTGTCACACATCTCAACCCACAACAGGGGGCGCAAGTTCCAGCACGCTCTACTTTTGGGGAAAAAAAACACGTCACAAACAAAAAATGTGACCTTGAGTGCGGAAATGCCCCCTCGGGAGAACGATAAGGGTGAAAGAAGACAGCGGAGGCAGGGTGATGAGATTTACAGAGCATACCAGCAGCAGGGGATGTTGACATAACAGAAGAGGGAGGACAGGGGCTCCCTGTGGAAGCCTTGGCTGGTGGAGAATGGCTGGGGGAGTCTTTGAAGGGGGGAATATCAAAAGCAAGACAGAAAACGGGTCCATTAATAACTGAAAAAACAGCAGACCTACAACACAGTGGCTTTTCTCAAAGGAAGACCGTATCTCACCCGCCGTTACAACAACACGTGGCAGATTCGATGGGAGACCCTCAAGATTCAACATACATTAGCATTCCCGTTTCACCAGCATACCTGCTTCAGCTGCCTCTGGCACAATTCTGTGATCCTTTCACAGTAAAACACTCTGAAATGTTTCACAGCATCTTAGACTTTATTAACTGAGCAGACGGATACATGTGTTGAGAAAGCAGGGTCAGACAGTCCCTGGAGTGAATGGGGTTTTAGGGCCTCGCTTAGGAGACCACGGGTGAAATCACTCTGCTGACCCTGGAATTTCAACTGGTGATGTTCCGATTGCAGAGGACTTAACCCACTGAGCCAAACCCCCTTACTTTGCATACTGAACAGGTAACAAGGGGAAACACATATCAGGCACCTAGGCCATTAGCCGCGAATACAGCCACAGTTAAACAGATAGAAAAATCGAGGACAACTGCCACATGCATCCCGAGTCCCCCCCCCAGCAGTATCATTTTTATGCTACAGCACGTCCAGACAGCATTTGGAATGCCCCAACCTAGAGCGCATCTGGTCTGGTAACCACAAACACGTCATTATTTGTGCACAGCCAATTATCTAATGAGAATTCATCTCCGGTCACTTAGGCTGCCTCAGAAATATTAATGTTCTGTATAAATGATGTAGCAATGTATTACCACACACCCATGACGAACGCCTTGGGGCAACTCTGTTGTGAAAGGCACCATATGAAAATAAATTGAATTTAATTGAATATTAATGGCAGTACTACTTTCTTTTCCCTTTTCAAGGGATAACAAATACAGTCCACCTGGACAGCATACCATAAAGCTCCCAGGAATTAACACTTAGGAGCAGATGACTGATCCGATGGACTTATGGGCTGTCAATGACGCTTCACCCATTGAATTTATGTTGTTTCTGTGTTGCTAACATGTTCACATCAACAGCATTGATGAAAGGATGCGACAGGGGAGCAACATGGATGACGCAGATCTACAGAAAGCCTGACTTAGGCGTTGGATCCATGAATGGAAGCACTAAGTGACCTTCTAGTGTAATTCGACAGCTGCAGTTTAGCTCACCTGTCTACATATCTGCGGCTGGTGTCTGGCATGTCCAGGCCCAGCGGGGCATCGTGGAACGGCGGATGTCGCAGAAGCCGGTAGCGGAGAGGCTGGCAGTCACGGCAAAGAGGGCAGTCGGGCCGGGAGGCCAGCAGTGTGGCGTCGATCTCCAGGTGCTGCTCCGTGGTGAAGAACTGCACGCCGTACACCTCCTCGTGCACTGAGAGGCGCAGCGTGAGCGGCGTGTCGCAGAAGACATGCGCCGGCCCCAGCGACACGTTCTGCCCGCTCACTGTCAGCAGCAGGATGTTGTGGATGGCCGGCAGCTGGCTCTCGTCAGGCGAGAAGAAGGTGACCCAGACGGTGAGCGACTCCGGCACCAGCGGGTAGGGGAACTCCAGCTGGAGCATGCAGCCCTGCAGCGGGCAGGGCGGAGGGCCCACAGTGCTGGGCTCCATGCCTGTATTGGGGCTCCATGTGTGCACACTGGGTTCACATGCTTGCTCCACGTCTGGGGGTCCTGAGGGCAAAAGGAGGGGACCCACAAACTCAAATCAGGATACTCAGACGCCACACGGCATCTTATTCTTTGATCCATAAGGACCTGCACGGATTTGACCAATACGCAGCTGCATTTCCATTTAACAAAACTATTCAGCTTAAGCAATTTTAATCAGGCACCTTCTGGGACAGCCTCAGGCGCAGTTCACAGAGCACGTTTGCGTGATGCTTTTGTTTTGGTTCGGCACAACGCAGCTGCACTCCCGGACTCCCAACACGCGTGCAGTCTGAATAAACAAAGCGCAGCATGTGCCGGACCACCTCCGCACATAGGATGGGGAGCGGTCACCGTTGCCCTGCAGCTACATGGTCAGGACCTCATATGACATCTGCATGGTCAAATCCCCAAGGAGGATGTGCAACCGGCAGGGGGCGCCAATGTGGCGAGGTATGGGGAGGCCCGGGGTGGTCCTGGCAGGAAGGCCACGTTCCAGATGGATCCCCTCTCCTGACATGACGCACAGAGGTTGGAATCAGCCCCCCTCCCTTTTTATTTCTTGGAGCTGTAATAAACGTCACCCTCATTCCATACGAGCAGCACACATTTTTCGTGACCCCCACCCCAGCGCAGCTCACTACTGTGAAGCCAGCTTGTAGTGGCTCTTGAGAGGCCTCTCGCAAGGGCTTCCACTTCAGGAGCGCAATTAGGCCGTGCCATATTTGGCGGTGGCGGCAGGCTCGCATTATTCAGCGTGACGTATGCATCCATCGAGCGTTCTCGAGAAGCCGACGTCCGCTAGACACCGTGTTCTCCGCCGGTTTGCTTTCACACACTTCCAAGCTGGCAGCCATGGGATCTATTCGCTAACCTCATTTCTGGGAAGCATACAAAAATCCAATGTTTAACCAGGCGAGCAGTGAAATCAGCCCCTGGGCTCAATTATCACAACACATTTATTACCGTAAGTGTGTGCATGCGTGTGGCCAAAACAGAGGTAACCTCGAAAATTATGGATTTGAAATGAACAGTGTTTTTGATTTCTTTCCTTTCCTAATCTCCCCCCCCACCCCCCATTCTCAGTGTTTAATTTCTCACTGGGATTTCTGACTTTGCTAACACATGATATTAAGTCAAGAGCATGATACAGAAAGTGAATAGCCATCATTAGAGCGTGACAGCAGTTTTCACAGGTTCCAGCTGTGCGCATCAAAGTTTTGGTTTTATTTGATGACGAAACAGACGGTACGAGGCACATTTCGACCAACGGCAAGATTAATTACAGGAAAGTGCGAAAGGATCGATATCCCGGGGCCTTTTGTGTGGTGCTTGCTCCTCCCTGTGCGATTGTTTATGAAAGAGGAGAATGACCGTCAAGGGTGGGATAGGGAAAATGAGTCAGCCAGCTAACCATTCCAGCGTGGTGGTGAATGCTACCATTCACTCAGTGCCGTGTGACATTTACAGTGCTCAAGCTGTCTCCCAGTCTGGACTGCCGCCTCAAAAAAAAAAAAAACAAAAAAAAACACAACACCAGGTTTACAAGTCGGCACTTGGACAGGGTATTTCAGTTCCAAAAACAGTATATTCTGAAGATTTTCATCTGAAATGCTCATTTAAGTCCTGCCTCTGGCTGATAAACAGTCCTTCCTTCCAGGCATTAGGGCTACAGTCGCATCTCTGGCCAGGGGGAAGGACGGTCAAGGTGACCGAGCCGTCTGAATTCTGGACATTGCTTCCTTAGCTGCCTATTTAATCCTGTTCGGTATTAGCCTGTCTAGGAAGGCTCTCATTCTGGGAAACCAGCAAAGGAGCTTTTTAAGTCAAATTTCAGCTTAATTGGCGTCATTTGCCAGCGTTCATCTGGCTCTCTCTGACCTCCTGGCACCCCATAGATATTGGGGTCTGAGATTTGCAGGAATACTCTGTGCTGAAGATGGATGTATAGGTCTGAAGGACTTGCAGAGGCATGTAGAGACTTGCAAGGACATGCTTTAACCTGCATTCTGCTAGCATGGAAGCAGGTACCTTCATGACCCTGCCCTTGCATTCATCGCATTGACATTTTTACCCATTTACATTTGATCCGTTTTAATAATTTAGGTCACATACATATATCCTTACAAATGGTCAGGCCTCGCGGAAGGAGGAATGGAGAACAGCTGGCTCACTGTAAAACCACTCTACACAAGATCTACCCGTTTGTCCACTTCCGATACCTGCTCCAATAAAAAGTTCGTCCTGGAAAGCAAGGCAGAATACACACCCTGGACAGGGCACTGATCCATCACGGGACACGCACACACTGAAGGCAACTTACGGTCACCATCTCACCAGAAGAGTGTAGTCTTTCAACTGTGGGAGGAAATGAACAAATGTCATCTTCTGAGGTATCGTGACAGCAGATGAAGACAAAAACGCTATTTGAAACTGAATTATGGATTCTGTGCCCGTCCCTTATCATAAGTGTCCAGGCTGCTTCTCTGTCCCATCACAGACACTTTTGTGATGGTCTAATCAGCAGATGTCAGAGAGGAACCTGGAGCTGTGGAACCAAACCACAAACTGCCTTTCATCTACATACTCTGAAGGATGCTTCTGGCTGCTATCGTGCAGTTGAATACAAACCATGAAGCATCCATAAAATTCACCGAAATGCATTCTGCAAGCAAAGCGCCATCCACCTGAGCCACCTGTCTGAGTCAACAGCGACTATCTCCTTCTTACACAGGGACTTGTTTAGGGGGCAGTTTAGGGCTTGGGTGAGCGCTGTTCAGAATCGCTTTGGCACGAGTCAAGGAACCTCGACCGAGGAATAGGCATTCTCGTAGGGTGGCAGCGGACAAACAAGGCTAGGCATCGGGGACTGGGGAGAATGCATGAGGGGGGAGGAAACCAGCAGCTATGTTTGTCCATTCCTCCTCCACGTGCTCCAGATTTCCTCACTTGGGAGGCCGTGGCATTTGCGTCAGAAATATTCCACGACCGCTTTTTTTTTCCCCTGCTGCATAATCTAGCTGCAACCAATCAAGTTCTCAAATGAAATGCCCTGCTTTTTCCACGCAGGGGGCTGGAGTGGGGGCACAGGGGGAAAGGAAGAGGTGCGTGCGTGGTCTGGCCATGTTTCAGAATGCCAGAAGGAATACCTTTGTTGTCCCAAGAAAATCGGGCTGTCATATTCTGGGCAACATTTGATCCGGGTGAGGTTTCTCTTGACAAGCTAACAGGAAATCAGCAACAAGAACAATAAGCAACAAAACAAACAACAGCAAACAAAAACCAGAAAAAAGGCTTAGCGCATCGCTATATTTGGAGAGGCCGAAGATCATTATGACAGCTTGGAACGACAAGGCCCTCAGCCAAGCACAACCCCACACGGGGATCCTCAATGCTCTGTGCTACCGGAGACCTCACATGAGAGGCCAGTGGGGGCGGGGGGTGTGGAATGGGGTGGTGGGGATGGGCAAAATGACAGGTCTGGAAAAACAGCTCAGCATAAGCAATCAAGGGCTGCAACAGAGCCCATGGCTCAGTGTCAATCCTCTGGAGCAGTGGTTTTGTGGCTAAATGGCCTTAGCATCAGTTGCATGGCAGTGATCCAGATGTTAAGGTAGCCCGCTGCGCTAGTGCAACTGTTGCTTAAGGTAGCGGGTCAAGTTAGGACAGTTTTCACACAATTCGCACCTTTGAAAAAAACTGTTGAGACAAATAATTTTTAAGAGCTTTGGATTCTTCGGTCATGAGCATGGTTGGTTTTTTTAGTTTTATCACCACCACAGTGGGGTAAAACGTGCCACAAATATATCATTATAAAAGTAGCATGCTCCCTTTTTGACAGAAAAGCGGGTTCGTGTTTAATCCTCCCAAGGAATGGCAGTCTCCTGAATGCCTGGCTCTCATTGGTTAAGAGGGACACAGACTTCAGCCTGGGTTGTTCCTGTTCAGGCAAACTAAGCAGTCACTTGTGCGTGTTTGACAAAGCCTTGTAATGGCTGCTGTTATGTGTTTTATTTCCAGTAAGAACTCCCCCTCCCTCTAGGATCACATTCTGCAGGAGCTGCCTGAGACTCCTGGAGCATATACACAGGCCAGTCAAGGCCAAGGCTTTTTGGCTTGTACTTTAAACTCCATCTCTTAATCGCCCAACTGAACCAATACGGATTAGGGCTGGAGTCACCCAACAAGGATTTGTTTGGAGGACCAAACAAATGAAGGGTAATTTGATTACCCAGGGGGACAGCTGGGCACAAGTTTCGAGGCACACCTATCACTCTTGACAAACCACAAGCGCTTGGTCACTCGACTGGCCACGGATTCTGCCAGTATGCTGAAAGGGCACTTGGAAACGTTGTAGTCTCCTGGTGCTCACAGAACTGCAGGAGGTGCAGCAGGCTGAGGCAATTTGCCCTACCCACTTGGAGTCTGCTCACAGAGTGCAGCAGGATACGGTCCAAACACTGGGCTGAATGCTAATCAGATGGTAATTTAAACACCTGCAGGCGTGTATATTGGTGGGGGGTCAGAGCACACAAGGCCAAATTCACATGGAATTTGAGTCCCCCTGATCCCCGGCGCAAGTTAACATTTCATATCAGCCACCCCCAACCAGACCCAGCATGAAGTAGTCCTAAGCATGTACACATGCCTCTGCATCTGGTCGTAATACATCACTGAAAACTGTCTGCATTAGTACTGCATAAGCCAGTACATTTCGGTTGGCGACTGGGCAAAGCATGAACGGGGGGAATTCCAGGTAGGAGACCCATTCCACAGATTCCCCTGCTCACTCCCCTCCTCCCACATCCATGTGCCGCTTCCATTCAGCTGTGAGATCCCATCCTGGGAAAGATCAGAAGTCACGGCCTCATTCGCACGGCACGCTTGGGTCATTTCCATATGCTTCCCCGCATGCCTAAGCTTCTTTCGTTCCTTTTTCCTTCCTCTACCCCCCCATCCCACTCCCGCGCAGTTTTGCACTCTCACCAGAGCTCTCCAGATCACGCCGATGGAGATTTATGGGAGGGAGCCCCATCCTACCAAGACAATAAGTCGGTCTGAGAGAGAAGCGAGGATAGAAGTTGTGTAAACGCCGGGTCCCCCGGCTTGGACCACGGTCTGTCACTTTCCTTTCCCCCGCCCCCAACAGTTATGCTTGAAAGACGGCAGTGGTGGTGACTGCAGGCCTGAAGGAGCAGTGAAGTAAGCTGTGGGGAAATGTTTCAAAGCTGGAGGGAGCAAAGACAGTTTCCATGCGCAGCAGCTGCATGCCCGGACATGCCTCTTAGGCAGGACTGCAGTAGCTGCTCAGCCCGCCAGACTTGGAGAGATAAAACCAGACCTGCTGCCACAGTGTCTAGCTTCCCGACCCCGAATACCCCTAGGGTAACTGAGTGTGCCTCCGGTGGTGAGCTTTCAAGTCAGCCACACTGAGCAGCTTGCCAGGCTCCGAGGTTACAGACCAGCACACTATGTTCTCAAAAACATCTGTTCCACCGTGGCATAAATCACTCCTTCGTGTCAGTGTCCAGAGTGTCTCGAGAATAATGCTTTTCAATGCTATCATCCGATAGCGTGCAGTACGCAATTAAAGAGCTTAAAACAAGTGAACTGACAGGACCACCGGGGTTAATAACAGGTGCTTCTCAATGGCAACTGATCACTAGCTGCAGGGCCCACAAGTGCCTTAGCTAATGAAACCCAGCTGACCCTGATTAGCTTGTTGTCCTCATTAGGGTTTAAATATGGTCAGCTGGGTGGATTTGTGAGACCATTGGGAGTATATGGCAGTCACAATAAGGTGTCATAAAGGGGCTGGTGATTTTTTTTTTTTGCGCTATTTGATGTGTTTTATTGCTCATTTAGCTTATGTATACGATTGTTTGTTTTGCCTATTAAAGAGCATTGTCCTCTTTTATTAATTTTATTTCAAGATTTAATTTGTTTGAACCCCACGATCTGTCAGACACAAAACTGAGTTGACCTCGAACATTTGCCTAATAAAAGCAGAATCCTTTCCGACGGGGGGGGGGGGGGGCGCGCCGGCCGGCGCCCCCGCGCGGGCCCCCCCCCCAAGGACCCCCCCCGCCCCC
>JABFDZ020000118.1:5819735-5838402 GCA_019775955.2 Pollimyrus isidori
GGGGGGCTGGCATGCAATTGTGCAGTAAGGGGGGCAACTAAGAGACAGGACTTCCATGTCAAGCTCATCTGCCAATTTCGATGTGGGGGTAAGACCTCCTATAGGCACTGGGTATAATTATTCACAGTCATAAAGGCCTTAGGGGAATCCCCCGAGTGTGAACTTCTGATCATAAACTTCACCTGCCTGCTCTCGGAACAATCTCAACAGTTAACTGCATCCAGATTTCTCAGCGTTACAGTGCTCCAAAGGCATGGGAACAAAACAAAACAAAACACAGCGAGACAAAAAAACTGATGACTTCTAACTAGTAGGAAAAAGCCTGTTAATCAACTTTATTAATGCATTAACAACCCAGCCTAGAAATGTCACTGCAGAATAACAGAAAGGTATATATACACTGTAAAAGACCTAGATCATCAGGTGAGGACTGATTTAAAACACGCATAAATGTATTGGAATGGACTTGCGCGTTTGCCATTACATCCCACAAAAGGAGATCCATTCGTGCCACATGTCCCGCTGGAAAGTCGACATCCCCACCGCAAGTCGATCCCTGTCGGTTGTAGGTGGCTCCCGGGCCGCGTCGGACACGCACACACAGGAATGCAGAGCCTCCTGTCAGCTCGGCCACCCGCACAAATCCACTCTGTCTGTCAAGGTCTGTTAATGGATTGCACAGCCCCTGCCATTAAGGGAAGGAAGTACCCCAGGGGTGGGGGAGCCTGGGATCCACCGCCACATACAGGAGGCGCAGAGGTCCGCAAAATGCCTGGCAGCAAACAGGTGCCTTTTACGACACCTCCGTGGCTTTAACATGACGTGCATGGAGTCCCCTTTCAGGTCCACCCCCCCAACAGCCATTAGCTAAAACCATTGATACCCCCCCGGTACATCCATGTGAGAGGGCTTAGACTTTAGCTCCTGGTTCCAAGGCATAGAACTCAAACTCCTTTCACGAAAATCCTGGCGAGGCACACAGGCTTCCCTTCGTCACCCTCGGGTCACCCGGAGCACCCCTGACAGGAGGGATGCAGTGATAGGCCCTCAGGACACATACAAAAGGGCATATCAAGTGCATTATGGGAAATCCCAGCCAGCATCAAGTTACTTATTAAGCACACATGTTTAACTTAGGCATTTTAAATAGCTTACCATCGACACGTTTACCTATTCATGCAGTCTGATTTCACCTTGGGTTGAGCAACAGATGACTTTCCCCTTCAGCCATGGCCTTCAAAGCACAAGTTCCATAATCATAATATAACACAAAGCTTAAAAATAATGGTGAATCCCCGACTGCACCCCAGTCTTCAGGGAAAACAGATCATCTCTGTACAAAAAGGGCAGAAATATTCCTTCCAATAGATACATGATGGATCAGGACACGGTTTGTACGTAGTTAATTTTTACACACTGGAATTTTATGGGGTCTTTTCATTTCTCCACGGTTATACAAAAAACATCCTACTAGACCACGGAGGGGTGGGGGTGGTGGGGGGATAAAGGTGAAGGCCACCCGGAATCAACAAAAGTTGTACTGGTGCTTTCAGTAGCAGATGTCAACAGGGCAAGGATCGAATGGTAGGACCCGATCTGCAGGTGTGTGAGAAAAGACTTTTTACCAATGGTGATCATAAGAAATGGGACTCACCAAATTCATGAGGCGTTATAATTGTGACCATTACCAGGCTTGTGGGGTTAAAGGTCAAGGGGTTGAAGGTCAGGGGTTGAAGGTGGGTTGACATGGGGGGGATCTTTTAAGCGCAGGAGGTGGGTCTGAAGACTGTCTTCCAGCTACTGTGCGGGAGCCCTGTCCATGAAGTCAAGGTAAAACACACAAGGAACCTATGCTAAACTCATCTAATCTAAAAAGACATTACCGTTGACAAACTCTAAGCACTATAGCCGCAAGTGGTTGCAATGGGACGGGCTAGGGTCACCTGTTACAGCAATCACACTGCCCAAAGTGGTGCAAGCCTATCCATCCAGGCCCTCCCAGTAATAAAAGAGACAAACGGCAGAACAATACTCAGAGACAAGCATTTATTTTCGAGGTCCCTTACAGCTCGGCAACTGATGGGGAAAGACTGGGTCCAAGTACAGAGTCCTGCCAACTTCATTTTCCCCCATGGTAGTGGTCCTGAATTTTATACATCAGGTAAAAGCATCAACATGACTTGAGAAAACATGGCAGGCTAAGAGAGGCAACAGAAACCAATTTTAATTTTCCCAGTTTCGAGAGAGAGGAAACAATTATGACCAGCTATGTGTAATAAGATCACCAGCTCCGAGTGGCGAGCAGCAATAAACTACGGATGTACAAGTTCGGTGTTCACACTATGCTATTGTTAACACTTAGCGGTCTATTTGACGCATGGGCATATGCAACCGACTGGAACCACAGAGCTCTTTCTGAGCCAACAGCTGGCCAGCCTCTCGAAATGCAGCTACGTGCTAATGGCCTCAAGCACTAAGAAAATAAACGTGGCCCTTTGTGTCCTCTGTTGCTTCGGCAACGCAGTGGGCTGTTAGTGCGGAGTTCCTCAATCAGCAAAGAACGTAAAATAGCGATTGTTGTGTGGTCCAACAAATGCCTTTGTAGACTGACACAAAATGAACAAAAACAAGTGAGGAGTTGAGAAACAGTCAACAACCCATTCTCTTGCACCTCTCCCAGCCTATAACCCCTTCCCATGTCATTAATTAATATCAAAACATACTCAACAGTCTTGTGGTTGTAATTATAAGCAGCCATGGGGAGCAAACAGAAAGCCAGGGCAATGTTCTTGGAAGCACCAGTAAACACTCAAAACATGGGTGGAAGACAACATATTATGATTATAATAATTATGACTTCCTTTTTCGTACCACAATGTTTTTAAATAACAAATTATGGAAACTACGGAAGAAACAAAACAAGAGGTCAATGAAGAGATAGGTTAGTGAAGGAGGCACCAATGGTACACGCCTTAGAATAAGCTATCATTTGGCAAAAAAATTGACTTGAGTTTTGAAAATGGCCATCTGCTGGGAAAAAAACCCCATAATATTATACTTATTTAGATGTCAACATTTCCAAAGTTCTTGATCTAACACAAGAATCACCAAAACAATTTGATTAGAAAATCAGCAACAGTCTCAATGCCAATGAGCAAGATCTATCAAGTCAAGAAGGTAGCTGGCATTTACACACTTGCTGGCACATTGGGACCAAATATCGCAATAATAAACTGTGTTACTGCATGTCCTCAGCCATTTCAGGTGCTGCACCAAGAATGTAAACCTCTCAGCACAGGCTGCTGTTGCTGGACTTGTAACACCGGTGTAGTAAGTGGGATACTCATAAGGTTGCCATGCGTAGAAAAGGGAGTACGCCTTGGGGAGGATCACAGAGAAAGCATTTCACTTTTAACGTGAACCTAGGTGCAAAAAAGTCCAAGAGAACAAGAGGGTGATAGAGGAAACAAAAACGAACGAAGCTAGCTTCAGCTGTTGGGGTTTTGGGTAACGAACTGTCAGCAAGACCATCTAAAAGAGAGTCTAGTGGTTAAGAAATTGGACTTGTGACCAAAATTCAGGCCAAATGAAGTCTCCGGGGGGGGGAGTACTCGGCTGCTCCAGCCATTTAGCAAGGTACTTAACCTCAACTGCTGAATGTATTTGTTCGGCGGCGAAAATGAAATGCAAATGTAATGAAGGAAGCACGTGTTCCCCACCCTCCGCCATCCTGCGTAGACAGATGCGGCGCCCATCGGGACGTAATTATACAAATTCATCATGCCTGGATGACGCGCCAGCATGCCGCCAATCCCATGATGCCTCACCTCTGACTGGTAGCCCAACAACAGTCGCAACAGCAAGATGTGTTTTATCATCCCCGCACTTGACTTCATTTTTTGAATTTAAAATTTGAATGGAAAATATATGGCTCCCCTGGGGTGTTCCTGGTGTGAGATCTGAGGAAGAACACAAATTCCCTGTAGTGCTGGAGTGCCGTGAAAAATAAACCACCTGGAGTTTTATATCTCAATGGCACATAGTGCTAATGCTGAAGTCATTAAGCTTACACCTTCTGCCTGAGTTTATGGGGGTTTGCTGTAGTTAGTTGCCTTCCAAACAGTGTAAAATTCTGTCTTTCTAAACTGGTCATTGTGCATGATCTTGCATTTCTGCACCCTGTGATGGAATGACATCCAGTCCAAAGTGTGCCTTTCCTTGTGTTCTTCCCAGAGCAGGCTCCAGGCTTACTGCAACCCTAGATAAGCAACTTACTACACTAGTCCACTAATGAGACAGTAAGTCCATCACCCTCTTTATTAACAAATAGATGTGGATTTTACATGTCCATACAAGCACATGCCTGTATTTATCAGGTAGAAAAAATGATTCAACCTTCTGTTATGCATTTCCAATTGAAGGTGTCTCTTAAAAGGATGTAATTTAGCTAAATATATGATTTGGACTGGGGTCATCCAGAGTAAGTGCCTTTCCAAACACAGTCGGTCCAAAACACTTAACACAGAATCAGGCAACATGCTTACTAACATACCACTGCTGATACAGTAATGCCAATCTTCAAAGTATCTATTCTTGTCTCGAATGTAATTTGCTTAACTGCTAGACAATTTTGTTGCCGGGAATTGACGTCACATCTACCGTCCAGGCCTAATACCAACCCACTAAAAAAACACACACCAAAAAGAACAGCCCATTCCAGCTTAAAGATGGATAGAGCTGTCTGGCACAAAGAGACTGAGCGACCATCCAGAGGGCATGAAATGAATTGCAGAAGCTGATACAGAGAACAAGGTCAACCTAGTGGGCAAAGTAATAGGATACATGACAAAAAGCCCAGATCCAATTGCTCACCTTTGCTTTGGTTTGTTCCGAATAAGAAGGACGGTGGGTAAACAAAAATATTTAGGCCAGTTTCTTGTTTCCTTAATCTGCGTGACCTTGGGTTTGGAGAGTCGGGCTGTAATCAGAGCTAGAGGTCATCACACCCAAAGTTTCAGCTAATCAGCCAAAAATTGGAACATGTGGATTTACATGGCAAATGTACAACCAGACTAATAATCAGCTGACCAAAGCGCCATCCAGACTTCCGGATGCTTAAGATTATGAGACAGCATTGATTGGCGACCCCCCCCCAACTGATCTACAACGAGCTGTCGTTATTTTCGTTTCTCTCTATGTCAACATGGGAAAGACAGTTAAAATGTAAGTAGAAAGAAGCCAGCTGACTTTCTTACTCAGTGGTCATACCCAAAAAGAAAAACAAACAAAAATGTCCATCTCGGTAGAGAAGAACAGGTGTTTATTTGGTGAATGCAATATTAGCAGTATCAATATTATTTGACCTCTCACCTCCCACATTCAAAATGACAGTTTAACTAGAGTCACATCAAAATAGGCAATAGCAGGGTCTTGTCAAATAATCCTTTCGGGTGACTCAAATAATGGCACATTGGCTTGCAGCTTTGTTTATATGAACCAGACCCCCAGCCACATTACAGGTAATTATATAGACAGATCCACACAACAAATCAGGATAGACTGTAGTTAACCCCTGTCCCAGCCATACAGGACTGCAGCAAAAACCTGCGGAAGCTTCCACACTAATGAAACACTAAGTAATGATCCTGTATTTAACCTCCTCTGTCTTACATTGCTAAGCTGTGAGTCAGTGACACTATGGGCCTCCTCATCCCATTTACCTTCTATTCATCACTGATTTTTATGAGGAACAGCAACTATATAAAAGAAAATGTAATCAGTCCAAGTAGATCAAGGGGAGCAAAAAGGAAATAAATGCACAAAATTAAACATTTTGAAGCCTGCCAAAGGGAATGCACGTCTTGCCAACAGTGCTCAGGGATTAAGTCCAATAATTATTACCCCATCCCTTTTCACAATGCATCAGTCTCTGTGACATTTAAATTCATTCAAAAAGACATTCATTCAGATATGTTGGCTACACAGCTAATGGGCAGAGAGGCTGCACTGACCTGAGGGACGAAGCCGGATTGAAGCAGTTCTTAGTGACATCGGTGACGTTGGGGTTACAGCAGTCCCCACTGTCGTAGCTGTAGTTGTCCCAGTTGCACTCGGGGTCACAGCGCCCATTCCCCAGCTTGTGCCTGGGGCAGCTGCCCTTCTGCTTCTTACAGTAGCCTCCGTCGAAGCCCGTGAGGGTGTGGCTGCACTCGGGGTCACACTCCTCGTCGCCCACCTTGCTGATGTCGCAGTTGGCCAGCACCAGCCGCTCGCGCAGCGAGGAATTGAACACCTTGTGCTCACTCAGCACCCAGCTGATGTTGTAGGCGGCGAAAGCCTCGTTCAGGTGGCGGTGCTGCAGGTTCACCTGCTGTGAAGTGACGCTGGGCTTGCGGCCGGTGTCGTCATGCACGTTGACCACCCGGTAGCGCACAGTCTTGGGTCTGCGGAAGCTCCAGAAGCGATTGTAGTTGGTGGCCACGTCAACATTGTCACAGACTGTCTGGCCACAGGGAGGCGGCTCCAGGACTGTGTCCAGGGACGCTGCCACGACCCCTTCGCCTGGGCCAGCCTTGCCGGAATCACCGTCTGCTTGAGGGAAGGAGCCGTCCTTCACCGTCAGCCACTTGCGAGCTGGGTATTCAAAGATCTCGTTCAAGACCAGTTCAGAAAGGTCACCGTGCAGCTGGCGGCTGTGCATGTCCCTCACAATCTCTAGCTGGGACCGGGCCTGGCGCCACAGGCTGAAATGTTCCACTGAGCCGCGGTAATTGTGGCTAAGGGCGTTACCGCCGAGCATCAGCACCTTGCACTTCTTGGTGAGAGGGCTGAAGACCTCGCCGGACTGCTCACGGCTCACCGCTACCTGGGCACCGTTCACAAACAGCTTCATGTACAGTCCGTTGTAGGTGACAGCCACGTGGGACCACTGGTTGGGGAGGTACCGTGCATTGGAGGTCACAGACGTGGCTTTGTGGGCGCGGTCCGTCTTCAGAGAGAAAAACAGGCGCGGGTCCCGGTTGCCCTGCTCACTCACAGCCTTGATGCCCAGCAACCAGCCGCGGTCGCTGGAGGCATAGAAGCACTTATCATATAGACCTAGAGCCAGGAGACAGCATTAGCATTAGCGCCCAGCTACCCACATGCTGTGAAAGCTATGCAGCAGCCCATGAAACATAATGAACTTCAGAAAGCTTCTTCAAAGCTAAGAGCTCAGAAATGACACAAGATGCATCTGTACCATGTGTTATGGTCCCGATTGCCTACAAGAGAAACCAAATGTCTGCTTTTCAAATCAGACTGATCCGGAGCAACTTGCACTGCTCACAAATTTACACCTTGTTTGTGCTGTAAGCCATCGAGCCACACAGCTGGCTTTCTGCTTACCGGATTGAGGGAGGATCATCACCTTGCCCAAATATACTCCAGCTGTGTCCCAGCTGGATTTTAAAGCCCATGGCCCTGAAAGATAGTGTCGTGCAACCCCCCCAGCGTCCTGTCCCGCGATCGAGTAAAGGGAGCTACAGTTTAATGTAACGCACATCGGCAAGACTGAGGAGACAGCATTGTGAGAAAGAGGCACTCTGGAGGGCTTATGCAAGCTGTTTTTTTTTCTTTTTGTAAGCTAGGTAACAGACACTACTATTGCATCAAATGCACTTTTGGTTGCCCATTTTGGACCAGGAGCAGCTGTTCTATTCAGCATGTTCAGTGTTGGTAGTATAATAGTTATATATATAGCTTCCTTTTAAGAAAATGAGTGGGATTCTAGTCCCAGTCAACACAACCCACCATCTAAACATTTGTGCCTTTGTGGTGGGAAGCTCAGTAAATAAGCATGCTATCAGTGATCAGCGAGTTGCTGGTTTAAATCCCAGCAAAGTGATTTTCATGATACATTGTTGAGCAAGACCCTTAATTCCCAAGTGCTCTAGTAACTGTCCTATACTGCCTTCCCTGCTTGGTATAAAAATGTAATGTAAATGTAAACATATACTGTGGGTAAAACAACCAAAGGAATGTATAACTGAAATGCCTTGATATTCCCCATGGGACTTTTTTATGTACACATGACAAAGACAAGTTTATAATTCTAGGAGTACAAGAAAACCACTGGCTTCAATATACATTTGGTACTTTCTTTGTTTCCACACATAATCCTCAGATAATTTGTTGGTGAACTATGTGACTTCAGCCGACTGTTTTCATCTCGGCCGATCATGTTTACCTAGCTGCCGTGTTTTGTGCCATTCTTATCTTGTTCGGGTCAAGTCAGTGCTCGCGAGATGCGTTATCTCAGAAAAAATTCAAGGGCATTTTTCTAGCAGTGCAGGATGGCCTTTTCACATGCGGGGTGCCGCTCATCAGCCAGCAGACATCAGTCACTTGGAAGTTGATTTAGAGGGCTGACACAGACACAGCGGGCAGGTGGGGAAGGAGTGAGCCAGGGAAGGAACGTCCCAATCTTATATCGGGGTGGGGGGGGGGGGTGTGGAGGGGACTGACCAGCAGTGTCCTGCTTCCCCAGTATGATCGAAAATCAGATGCCAAACATCACCCCCCTAAGTGAACACTAGAATGTGTGACACCACTTTACAGAGCACTTCGTGTGGTTGGTTGAGCTATTTAGGTTCCTCAAAGAGCCTCTTGCACATTAATCAGCCTGACAGGTGATGACTGACTGTCTCTTTCAAAGGTGGGGCAGGATGAGTTTACTTCCCTTGTCTTCTTTAAAATTCCACCTCCCTGGACCTTCATGTCCCAGAACATCCAAATTACGTTCTCCAGGAAATTGTTGTGTCACAGTGTTTTTTTTTTAGGGTAAACTTAAAAAATAGCCTATTCAGCTAACCCCAGAGAAACATACAGCTGATTAAGCAGAAACTCTATCTCTCTCTCTCTCTCTCTCTCTCTCTCTCTCTTCCCCAATGCTACAGCTGTTCCACAGTTCACTTACAGTCAACAGCTTTCTCAGCTCACACCTTAAGCGAGTAGAAAACGGCACAAAATCACAAGAGAACCAGAGACCAAAAAGGTTATCGGCTAAAATCTCAGCAAAAGGACCCAGTAACGTATTCTTGAGCTAGGCTGTTTGACAACTTCACTGGACACTTGGAACTTAGGATATTAGCAGTAGCAAAGTCAGTCCGGGCTAAAAGTGTGACCCAGAGGAGGGAAAGGTAAATGAACAGCAGGCTTTAGCAAGGCCTGGAAAAAAAAGGCAAAGCGAGGCGGCTTGGGAGATCTTTTTTTAGATCACGCTGACCTATTGATTATCTGCCATGTCTGAAATGTCTCCGAAGGCGAAAGCGGGCTCGCGGCGGCTGTATTTCAGGCCACAGACCGAAAGCAAATCGGGCTTTCAGAGGACAGCCGCAATAAGGCTTGCCAGCATGAGGAATAGAATGTAGAGTAGGAAGTTTCCAAGGGATCGGACGCTGGAAAGTGGCACACCACCGACATCTCCTGTCTGCGGAAGTGATGCAAAGTCACAGATATGGGTTAAATTATTCAGATCACAGGGAACGGAGATTCCCACACTCAGTTCTGGTAAAAAAAGGTCCTGGACATTCCTGTTCCAACACAGTGAGCCTGGGAGAAACTACAAGCTTGCTGTGGTTCAAACTGTGTGTCACCGAGCCGGGAGGAGGACTGCGACATGGTGCCTGGGAGAGACAGGCTGCTTGTCCTTGTGTGTCCTGAAGACGCACATGCATGCGATCCCCACTCCGTGCCGCTGTTCAAGGTCCTGAAGTGGGCTCATTGTTACGCTCCTCGGTCCTATTTCCACTGCTCTGTTCATAACGGAATAACACTCGCGACTCCATACTCCCTTGCGCAAATTGGGGTAAAGCACATTTCAATGAACGTCTTAATGCTTTATATATAAAATATGAGACTGAAATATGCTATTTTTATCCAGTGCACAATGGAGAAAGGGGGAAAGTCCTTTAGTACTCTTTCACTTTCCGATGGACTGAAAAAGATATGAAGGTTTATGTTCCAAGGTGCAGAACAAAATGATACAAGAACAGTTTTGTTCCAGCAGTCAAGACACAAATGAATAAGTTACAGATACAGCAAAACAGTGTTTTATTTGATTGTATTTAAACTGTATTTCTCACTTTATATTTCTTTTATAGTTTTCTCTTAAGATTGTTGTGTTGTGAAATGAATGATGTTTGTCTGTAATGTGCATCAATGGGTAAAAACAATTCACTGGATGCCAACTCGACCTACAAGTACAAATACAGTAACGTGAACTTGAAACTGCCCCCATCAAAATTCACAGTTAATTTTAATGTTTATTTCATATATTGGGTAAGTCAAACAAGGTCACCAGAAGCAATGACTTAAAACGTAAGGACACTAGAACATAACTTTAAAGTTATTTGTGGTACTGTACATCCTATAATAAATTGTGAATTACTTATCCAATTCTGAGTCTACAGCAGCATAAATATTAAACTCAGTAAGGTAGAGGCTAAAGAAAATTGACTTGTTGTGTTACTGAAACTTAAAATTTTCCAAAGTTTTCACACCAAAAGCACTTTTTCCTTCAGGAGTTGTGGGGGGGGGAACATAAACATTCACACCCCTAAGAAAGGTTCACGCCAGTGTCTAAGGAAGGAAAGACAGCGTGGTTCCAGAGCCTTCTCTTTACTGGGACCATTTTTACGTCGATGGTCAATGTAAATATATCAAGTGGTTTTCCCAGCACAGGAGGGACGCAGCTTTGAACCAACCTGTCCTTTTAAAACACCAAATGTTTGCATTAAGTCACTGGTAGTGTCACTGGAATAGACAGAAATCCTGTTATTTATAAACAGAGAGCACTTTACTGATAAAACAGACAGCTCCATCGCATACAGTGCCCTCAAACATGGCTTTCTTTTAAACTTAGCAAAGGTGTTTACACAGTACAATGCATAAAAAGTGGGATTCTGCAAACAGCGAGTAAATCCACACTATGCATTTCAACACTAAAATTAGCCTGCAGTGGACTTTTAGAGACTTACAGTCTCAAAACAAAATCTCATATGATCTTGACATGTGATCTATCAAATCCAAGAACAAGATATTATTTTGGTATTCTGAGGCATGGCAGACCTGCTTTTATGGATCCAAGACCCTGTTTGTCCCGGGTCGTGGGTGAGGCAGCTCCCATTTCAGTTCAAACTAAGGTTCCCTGTCTCTGTACTGTTTGCTGGTTCTCTTTGTCTGTGTGGCTGTCAGAATTCCAACCTCTGATACATGCGAGTTGAGGTGAGTCTAAACTTTCCTTGGACTGTGTGCGTGTGTGTTTGTTTCATTGGGCCTGGCAGTATAAACACCCTTCACAAATCAGAGCACCTAGACATGCTGTGTAAAGGACTCACACCCTGCCTACACCCTGGTTTATCTAGAACTCTCTCTCCAAATATTATGACCATGATATAATAAATGGTTAATGGAAATGAATCAACAGGAATGAAGCTGAGGTCCTCATAATTTACAGAAACTGACTGATAAAAACTGAAATGAAGTTAATCTGGTTCTTCAACAGACAACGCAGTGTACCTGGGAGCAAATACACAAAAAGTCCCTTTCCCCAAAACCAAAACATTTTTATTTCATATAACTTCTATTCTACCCCTGTGCCTTGCATAATTAGGCTGTGACACTAATTAATTTTAAAGCATACCTATTATGCACTGTTGCACCATAGTGAAATTACATATGGCAGTTAGCCAAAGAAGGGACCATTCTAAATGACTTTTCATATTATGCAAAATGCAAATCACAATTTCTGAATACAAGCCT
Organism: Pollimyrus isidori; assembly: GCA_019775955.2. Classification (NCBI taxonomy): domain Eukaryota; kingdom Metazoa; phylum Chordata; class Actinopteri; order Osteoglossiformes; family Mormyridae; genus Pollimyrus; species Pollimyrus isidori. The sequence continues at coordinate 5,831,538 of JABFDZ020000118.1, forward strand.
GCTATTAATGCTGCTTGCCCCCTCACTCTTGACAAAAAAAAATAAGTGCTTATCTTTTTGGGAGGCTTTTTTAAGGGGAGACTGCTTTGCAATGCATAATCTATGGACCCCCTTTAGATGGAATCCTACTCCATTTCCGCCCCCATCACCCTCCCCACCCTGAACAAGCCCTACATAGCAAAAGGAAATCATACTACATGCAGTTTAAACGGAAATATCTTTTACATATGATTTCATCCAGCAACTGGGAGGTGATTTCAACTGAAGGTCTATGAAGTACAAAATGTATGGGTTTTGAAAACCATAAAATGACACCTTCCTGATCCTTGCATCAACACCTGCATCCTATATCCTTGACTGGTTGTTATTAAATCCACATTCCTATATGATGCTATTTACATTAAAAGACAGGAACCCCCTCATTATTGTCTGGGTCCTCATACTCAATTTCCCATGATTCCTCTGTGATATGAAAAGGTAATTAACAGTTTAAATGATGATGAAAGGCTCCCTGGGAGTTGAATGGCACTGCCAAGTACCAGCTGTGATCCACATGCCAGGAGACTAAAGACAGAAATGCTAATTTCATGAAAATGAAATAAGCGATATTTGGTGCAGGTTCGTACTAAAGCAAACGCAATAAGGGACAAATAAAATTTTCCGGTTTCGTGGAACTCCCTTTTGTGGAACAGGCATGTGAAAATAGCTGCCAAATCCTGATGTATGAAAGTAGAACAATCAGCACCTTGTGACAGCCACTGGAGGGCATCACATGGCCCCTGCTATTCTGTACTGTTTGACTAAGGAAGAGAACCCAATCACGCATCATCAGAGCATCTGCTGCCATGTTTCCAAGATGCCAGCTCCTTCAGTTGCCCAAACCAAACATGGTGGAGACTTGGCCACATGCAGTGGTACTGTGAAGCGAGGGACATCAACTGTTTAGACTAAAACTGGTGGCGACTGGCTTTGTGATATCTATAGGTAAACCTTGCTAGATGCAGACCATGTCGGTCTTGATGTTCTGCCTGTTTCGGCAGTCATTCCATCCTTATTGATGAAGCCACTAAAAAGAAGCAAGTACTGGTGCTTTGTGGTGGTCTGTGATCATCTCACGATCAACTCTTCCCTCACATAGTATATTTCCTACGTATGATTAAAGCCCAGCCACATTGAAAACTCTTATGACCAGCGCCAAGGTGATGCCATATATTAACTAACACCTCTCTCACTTTCACCTTAATTTTCACAATGCCGATAAATATCCATCCTATCAACCTGAGCCAGGTTAAAACGATTTTTTCAGTTGTAAACTGTAGAGTTTACACCATGTCCATCCTTTCTCACCTATCAATCTAAATTTAAATATGCTAAATTAATAAATAATAGGCACAAGAATCAATTCATTTAATGATAATACGCGAACAAATACCAAATTGTTATGCAAGTGTAATATAGCGAGAGGATTTATGAGACAAAATGCTATAATGAAGATGTAACATCAGGTCCCAGATTAGGTGAAATACTTGTTGATACACAAAGCGCGCATTGATGGCGGCCGGCGCGCATTCGCGGCTTTGTTTACAGTTTTTCTCCAGTCTGGCGATGTGTCCGCGGCGGCTCCCTGTCGGCGGCCGAGGGGATCGGGTGGAAAAGCGGATCACTTTCACTCTTGAGGAACTAAAACGTCAAGCACTTTGCTACTCAAAGCACCACCGCGGGATTATCTATCGGACGCGAGTAAACAGCCATCATCCTTCACCCCGACTGTTTGGCAGTTTGCAACACACGGCGTCACAATAACAGGCCAGACACGAGTTTATTGTTTAAAGGAGAAAAAAATCGCGCACCCGATCGACCACGCTTAGGTGGGTGGTTTCCGTGTGGACATGTGGAAATGCATCCTCTATCTCTTGGGGTACATGGCTACGGAAGCGCCGGGTGTTGGGACGCCGGCAGCGCTTTCACTTTGCGGGCGATGCGGCCCCATAGATATAAGCTCCGTTAATAAAGTAAATATTCACCCCCGATACTGGATCTTCTGTGCGGACCGAACACCCCCCCCCCCCACTCCAGCTACACGCTCTGAGACGCCGATTCCGCAACCGCGTCGTACGCGTGCAGATCGTTCACTTTATTAATACCTCGATCTTTTTTTTGCATATAATTTTGCTTACACGTATTGCACTGCACAGTCGGCTCCATTAAAAACTCCATTTATACCTATTCACCCTTTCTTAAATACAATATTCCCCAAATTATGTAGGCTGCTCAATTTTACTCTGTCTCATTACAGGAAATATATAGCGACAGCAATATAAGCAGATACCCAAGTTGCCTGCCAACCGGGGTTTACCTGTTAATAATACGCATAGCATAAGTTGGAACCGCGCTTGATAATTCATACAGGCTGACATTACATGTTATCTTCAAATAGCTGCATTACATCAGTAGCTTCGGGCATAGCCAGGACAGTCATCGTCCGTCTCCTTCGCCAGAAACGCGTTTTTGGGCGGCTGGCTGCTTTACCTGCCTTCGCTGTAAGTCACGGTACCTGCGACGAGACAGCCGTCTTATCTCCGCCAAGCTTTGTAGTAAACAACCTTTTCCCAGGACACCGTGATCTGTCATGCAGTTACAGTAAGGAGGGAAAAAAACGCCTGGGAGCTACTTTAAAAATAATGGAGGAAACAGTAACGTTAAATAGCTTCTAAAGATCGATAAACTACAATACAACTGCAACTTTTTTCTTTTTTTACTTTCTGCAAATGAAAAACTATTAGAAAAAGAAATTCAAACGGAGCCTCACTTGTATTGCTCGATCATTTCCAGGCGATAACCAAACCGCTATTGTAATATATGCGAAACCGTGTTCAACGATTTAAAATATTATTTTAAAAGCTATTTAACACATTTTCCCTAAATCAGGTTATATTTCAGCCGTGTACAGAACCTCGGGGCAATCTGTAACACTTAAAACTTATTCCGTTTTCTTTCTATTAATATGTTGTTAGCTTAACGTTAAAACAACGAGTGAAAATTGGGGCATTACAAAGCATTTCTGCGAGGACTAAGATTTATAGACAGCAGTTGTATATTTTGCATGTCTTATAACGAATGCGCTTTAACTGTATGTGTGGGACGCTCTAACGTTTCTGGGTTAACCTCATTCATTCATTTTGAAAATGCATAAAACTGGTCTCTTCGGGGAGATTTAAATACCTGCGATTACAGCAGGGGATCGCTGGCCTCCCTCCGGTTTGATCCACATTTCCAGGGTAAAATTTCCTCGGGGTATCTCCACATTGGGCTTAAGTCGTATCTGGTCTCCCCTGCCCGTAAAATAAACAGCTTTCCCCCGACCCAGAGAACTCTCCTGCGCTTGGGAGGAGCGACGGTGCTGGTGAGGCGATCGGCGGTCCACTCCGGGCAAGGAGCGTTTGCCCCGGGGCAAGCGTGTAGCACAAGCCCCAGGGAAGGTAGTTCTGGCTTCCCTAATGCGCACCAATTCCCTTTTAGATCTTCCCTTTGTCCAGACCGTCCCGCACTCTGATCCAGAACTCAAGACGAATATCGCAAGGCAGGAAAGCCATGGGAGAATTGTCCAAAGTTTCATTTTCAAGGGGGAGCAATGATGAATTCTTACAGAAACAAACAATGAGACGAAATAAATAAAGTCTTGGGTGTTATCTCAAGAATATTCCTCTTCACCGGCTCTTCCACTTGATTTTATAACAGCTTGTCAAAGAAACAGATTCTTGCCTGACAAACCAATAAGGCGATGCTGTTATTTTTTCCCTTATAATGTTAAGCCACGACCCCCTTTTTTGCCCCTTAAGCAAAAAGTAAAACACTTAAGCATGGGTCGAAAGGGAACGGTGCGTTCACGCAAGTACTCCACTGTCCCCAAGGGGGATATGCAATAAGTAATCAATCAGGGTCGACAGGTCAGAACACCCCTTCATTTTCTCTCCCGCCGATCACCAGAATCTATAATAATTCAGTTGGTGCAATTTGTCACAGCTTTTTTTTGGTTGACGTTTCCTTATATCCACCCCGTAAAACAGTATTTAAAATCACACCAGTGCATTTAAAAAGCAAAAGCGAAAGGCGCCCGGCCGCAATATCTGAAAGCCAGTGTGGACTTCCCAAAGTTGGCTCTGTAATATTAAAATGCAGGAGCGGTCTGGCAAGCGCGGAGGGTAGCAGACTATTCAGCATCGGGAATCATCACTGATTTGTCTGAAGCAGCAACCACTTGACGTGCCGGAGTTGAGCGTCCGCCTCAGAAGCTCAGACTTTTTTTCCCCGTGTCTTTGCAAAACTGTGACAAGCCGCTCTGAAGTTTCGGCCTTTTCCCACCCCGCCGTGTGAAGTCACAGGTAACCCATGACTGCTATTTTATTGCTCACCACGCATCTTAAACGGGACGTTTTTTTCCCTTTTTCTTTTCTTTTTTTTGAGAATTTTTGAAAGAACGCGCAAGTAATGTATCCCTCTGGCGGCCTCAGACGGAACAGCAACGCACGAGTTATTACACTTATTACAGAATAAATTATTTCTCTATAACAAGCCTGAAGCAAAACAAAATGGGTCTAGGAATAGATCCTACCATATCACAGTGTTTTAGCGAAATGGGAAAATTTGACAGTCCTTGGAAGGTACAAGACCTACAGTCGGTACGTTTGCCTGAATCACCTTTAGTTGACGCAATTTTTCACTACAACCGCACACAGCACTAGCCTTTTAAAACGCATTAAACTGACACCAATATTTAATATAGCATGTCTAAAGTTTGTAATGTATTTATTGCAGGTTATATATTTATGCAAAAACCTTCCCCCCCCAAAAAAATGTTAGTTTTACTTAGAAAAAGCTTATTGCTTTTTGTGTTTTTTATTAGACGTGTCACGTAATTATACAAGCATTAAACTTTTGAAGATGGAGACACACACATATATATGCACATTAAAAGAAACTAGTATGCAACATTTAAAACAACGTCAGCAAGTCTCTTGCATTAGATTCTAGGCATTCACATTTATTATTAGAACAATGTAATCACTAGAGAAGAAAAGTTTACTACTTTATTTCACTCAGATAAGCACATTTTTTTGTAGCAAAATGGGAGACAACTCAAAACTGAGGGATAACCATCACAAACAAATCAGAGCAGTCGTGTAGTAATTATGACATTGTTTTAAATTCTGAGATGGAATTAGAACCAAAGTTTTCCCTTATTGCGTTTTTAAGTTGAAAATTAAGCATCATGACAAAGTAGCATAAGGGGGAAAAAAATGATCATCCATGTTTCCTGAACTCGAGCATGAACTGAACTTAAAACCTCCACCACACTTGGAGAAGAGAAACATCTTGGCTTAGTTTCCATTTGCAGCCCATGGTCCCTGGATTCACGCCCACAGCCAAAAAATAAATTTCATGGGGTGTCCCACAACCCTACCAATAGCCCCCCCCCTTGGTACAATATGCAGACTGCGGAGGTGAGGTTTGAGCAATAGTTTCTGTCTATCTGCCTTTTCAGACCACTTTTAAGGTAAAGGTATTTCCTTTCAGAGTCAGACTTATAGGGCCTCCCAGGGTTGTATCTGCGTAGATATCATCCACACCCAAAGGTTAACGTATTGAACTTCAGTTGTCAGATTTTAATGGACTTTTGGTCATGGTACACTCTGGCCCTGGAGTGAATGAAAAGAAATTCTCAAAAACTGCTGCAAACTCAGCAAGAGTCCATATACACGTTAAATTCATTCAAATAAAGCTTAAATTCTGTCATAATGTCACGTTTGATACCTATTTCATCTGTTCCATGTAAACTTTGCTTTGATTATTTCTGTTTCGTTCCAGTTTTTATACTATGGCTAACCTACAAATAAATGACTACGTTATTTTTTTTAAAAAAATCCCAATCTCTCTGTTCTCACTGCGATTCTGCAGAAACGTCAGTGTGAAGCATGTATAAGCCATGATACAACATTTAGTAACAAGCATGGGTCAAAAAGTTACACCAACATCCCACAAAAAAAATGAGAAGTTCTCTTTTTTTCATACACACACTTCTGCTACAGATGTCAACCCACCATGACAGCGTCAACATGAACCCTCAGTGCATTTCATTTTTACATGTTAATGGCGAATGACTGTACTATTTCCGCACTATAGCTCACTGGCTTTGTCTCTCAGGAGCAGAAGGCGAGACACTCCCAAACGCACAAGGCACTGAGATTCTGGAACCCGCGAGCCAACCCAAGATCAGGCCTGGGATCCTCTGGAAGCTCCGGTGCTGTGATGGGCGCTGAGGCCGTCTTTCCAGGCCACATTGGACGTGGGGGGACGTGCCGTGCAATCCAGCAGAAAGGTCGGAGGGCAAGGAACCACAAGAATTTAGGCTTGGCTGAAGAGGAGAGAGTGTCAGGGAGAATGCAGCTCAACATTCTGCGCGGCGAACACAAGAAAATAAATCACCAAATGTTATGTTCCCTCTTGTACTTACTATTGATAAGAAGGCTACCTCAACAACACTGTCGGGGGGGTAAGAGGGTACCAGTTACCCACACCAGCCTTTGTTTTCATCAACACAACTTTAAGGTTACAAAAACAGACATATCAGATATTCATGTTCAGATATTTCTGAAAGCACACTCCCTCTCTCAACAGCAAGGCCTCAATTCAAAATCAGCCACTTTCACATTCGAATAGAAAGATTAAAGGTACACAAGCAGTTTGTCCTGTGTGTGTGTGTGTGTGTGTGTGTGTGTGTGTGTGTGTGGGGGGGGGGAATCATGCCCAAAAAATGATTTGGTCACATAAGAAAATGACAGAACAAAAGAGAGTGATAAAAATAAGA
>JABFDZ020000118.1:5859171-5869649 GCA_019775955.2 Pollimyrus isidori
CCCCCCCCCCCCCCCCCCCCCCCCCCCCCCCCCCCCCCCCCCCCCCCCCCCCCCCCCCCCCCCCCCGAGATATTGAAAAAAAGCCTTTGGGGCCCTGCTGGCCCACACTGCCTCCCAGATCCACTTCCATCCTTTTTAATTTCAGCCTGCAGTGCCCCGGGTTCACGATTAGCCATTACAAAGCTCGGCTATCGATAATGGATTGTTTTAGGGACACGCTATTAAGTTTTTTTTTTTTTTTTTTAACGCCTTTTATCCCTCCTTAATATTCGGCCTGACCCAGTTACATGACAAACTTTAAATAGTTTTCAATGACGGTAGTTTTGGGCACAGACCTAAATTGATGCAGAGGGAGATGGACAGAGAGATGGAGAATGGACAGCAACAATGGGGTACAGCTCCAGGAGGAGAAAAGATTTAAAGTAGCATATTGTGTATGCTGGGGGGTCATCCAGATTTTTAGGTAGTGAAGAGGTTCCTCCTCTTGCATGCCACAAACACATGCAAGACCACTGCAAGGTCTCAGCTCTACAGCCACGAGACATCCAGCCCCTCAGTCATCATCTTGTCTTGGGAATCACTACAGTAACGACACACACACACACACACACACACACACACACACACACACACTCGATGAAAAGTCCACACCCTTTACCTATTTGCACGGGCTCTGATTTAGAGGCACTGAACTTGGCAGAGTCGACTGAACGCTGCTGTGAGCGGGGCGGTGCCGACTGCAAGGACCGACCTGCAAGGATAATGGGGGGAAATCACAGACTCATTTGATATTTTCTTGATACTGATGGCATGACCCAGTGACCATTTGACTTCACAAAGGGAGCACTCTCCACAGAACCTACCATGCCCACCCTTTACCCTGCCTGCATTTCGGCCACGTGACCAACTGGCGCAGCCCAGCATGTCTCCCAAGGTAACAAACAAGGTAATGAAAGAGCTCCAAAGCTGGAGGTAACAGGCAGGGCTGGTGAGCGTCCCCGATCTGAGACGGGCCAGCCCTCGGGGCAGGACAGTCCGGTTCCAGAGAATCCCAGAACCCGCTTTCCGTCCTCATTACGTGCCGAGGCTTCAGAACGCTCTCGGAAAACGGCCAGCCGAGACTAAGTGGATTCTGCCGGATCTGAGGCCCGGGTGGAGCCACCCGCTGATTCGGGGGCCTCGGGGGAGCGGAACTCGCGCCCCATCCCACTTAACGACCACAACCTGGCAGACAGCTACCAGAGAGCGAAGGGGTGCTGAGGTATGAGACGGGCTGCGGCCTCAGGGGAGGCTCGACGCTCAGCCTCACTGTGCTCAAGGGACTTCACGAGCTTTAGTGCAAAATCACAGGGCACGGCAAGCGCTCAGACATGAATATTTACACATTTATACAAGTACAATCATTATTATATGTGTATGCACATATTTACATATGCATACATTTATTCATAATTAATTCACAAGTCAATACTGAAGAGTATTGAAACCATGCATTTAATTTCTCGTAGCAATGCAGGCCTGCCCATGTAAGAGGGATTACCTTCTAGAACCTATAGTAAGCCATGTGACGTAAGGACTGGGACCTCCCACAAAGAAATGGACAGATCAAAAAAAAAAAAACCTGGGGTGCGTGTTAAACAGGAACTGGGTCGCATGGGGGAGGTCAGGGACAGACAGACATACCAATGGGCGTGTGCAGTGCCACATGCTCCTGGTATGGGTTGAAGTACTTGTACTGCTTTCCGCAGTACTCGCAAATGTAGCTGCCGGTCTCTGAAAGAAAACGGACAGATAGCTGTATGGGGCATCGGGGAGGGGAACAAGGTGAACACCCACCCACACAGAATTAAGGGTGATTCAGAGTCACCATCTCTTTCAGTGGGGGGAAAAACACATTAAAATGATCTGGAAATGTGAGATTGAGGATTCATATCAAATCAGATTTATATTAAGAATCATAAACATTTCCAATTTCAGCCCCTTCAGTCAAACGCTCCCTGACCATGGAACACTGTACCTGCCCCAGGTATAACAAACAGGGCTCGTGCCCCCCCCCCCCCAAACACTTACTGGGCCCAATCTTCTGGAAGGGTTCTATCTGCTCCTCATCCTTCTGGTCGTCCACAGGTATGACCACCTGGTCATAGGGATCTGCATTTGTGGAGAACAGTGATGACACACAACCAGCCTCAACGCTCATCCAAGCTGCACACATTCCCCCAGTTATACTGCTTTTATAGTTATCTATACCAGTGTTTCCCAAAACAGTGCTCAGGCCACTTTGGACAGATCAACATTTTAATTTTATCCCAGTTTCCAGCACACCTTTAAGGCATTTCTTGATTTCTTGGGTCAGGTCTCCTGGGGACTGGGATTAAAGAATAAGAAATGTATTATCATTATTATTCATCCTTTATTGATCTCTGTGGAGAAATTCTCTTTATGCCTCAACCAACTTGCTCTCTGTAGCTGAGAGCATGCTGGCTGCGAAGGGCAGCCACCCATAGCAGTGCCTAGGGAGCTAGGGGTTAAGGGTCTTGCTCAAAGACCTGCAGATGCGATGAGGCCAGGTTCGAACCAGCAACCTACCTATCGCAGGTACTGAGTCTTAACCCACTGAACCACACACTGACTAGTGAGCCCCAAGGACTGGTTTTGGAGACACTAATCTATACTGCTTGGCCAATATCATTTATTGTTGCCATCTATTAATGTGCCATAATGTGCTTTTAGTTCCCTAAATGTGTGTGCTTAGCTACTGGACAGCTACAATTTCCTTTGGGATTCTATCTATGCTACATGATATCACAGCGTGATTATATGTCTCATGTGCCATAACCAGGAGGCTTTAGGTAATGGCTGTAAACATCTGTTCAGACGCCAGCCTTTCAGTAACTATACAGTTGCTTGCTTACCCATGACTTCATAAGCAGATTAGTAGTGCACCAATAATATTGAGAGCATATTGTGATGTGCAAATGTTAATAATCTGTATAAAATTGACAAATCCTTATATTTATTAAATTTGGTTAGTGGAGCATAGCACATATACTGTTTTACCATGAAACAATATACAATGAAGTGGTTGTGAAGAAAGGGACAGCTCAGCATCTACAACATCATTTGAAGGGAGAGATAGTAGATAAACAGGGTAAAGCAAAAACAAAACAAAAAATGTCTGGTGGTTTAAAGTTTGACATATTTATTAAACCTAAGGATATGCCAAAAAGCTGGCATCCAGATAAATGTTTACACCTGTAATCTAAAGCCCTGGTAACTAATGCACATGCATGATATTGCAATGTGATATCATGCAGCCCTAATATCTATCTGCAGGAGTCAGGCGCCTATCCCATAAACAGTGGCACAAAGCAGAGAATAACCCACTTCACAGGGAACACATCCACACACGATTTCACACCTACGGAACAATCTGGAACCTCCAATTACCTTTATGTTCATGGACTGTGAGGAGAAATCAGAGAGCCCAGAGATCACCCAATGACGACACGGGAATATACATACTCCACATACTTAAAGTAGGGAATTAAACCCTCGTCTTAGAAGCATTAGGCAACCATGCCAATCCCTGTGCTACTGTGCCAGCCCATTATGGTACACGGTTCCTTCCAATTTCTTCCTAGCAATTTCTAAATTTCCCATGAATCTCTTCTGACTCAAAAAAGGTACAGGCTTACCAACAGTGCCAAATATAATGATATAAATTAAGAATCAATCTGTGAGCTACTGGTCACGATTCACATGACAGGAAAGATAACGCCATCGAAAAAAAGTTTCCCACATGAGCCCCTCAGATTTGGGCTAGAATGAAAACCACAAACTTTCACATCTACCTTGATTAGTTTTCTCCAAAAAATAAAAATAAATAACAAAATTCACGAACTGGGGTGAGGTGTGTGTTTCGGTCTTTGTCCAATATTGTGTACTGAGGGGTCATTTTAAAGCTGCGATATCTAGAAAAATACTTTAGCCAGGTCCTTCAAATTTTGTTGTATAAATATCTGGTACTATAACAATATGTACTCAAGAATATAGCAAGCCCAACACAGAATTCTGGGAGTTAAAATATCCTAAAATTACATAAGTAAGATTGGGGGGGGAATATATCAAAAAAGAAAGAACCCCATCACAAACCAGGCTTTAATATCTCTGAAACTATTAATCTGATTGACAACTTCAGACAATATGTTGCATGTATCTGTTCCCTACCTTTATTGGTCTTCAAATCTGCTGCCGAAGCTCACAAAGTTGATTTTTAAAAATGAATGAATGAATGAATGAATGAATGAAAGCATGCGCGCGCAGAAAATTCAGCCACGTTCTTGAGTTCACTGAATCGTAGTATTTACCCTGATATTCACCCTATAAAATTTGAAGGACCTAGCTGAAGTATCCTAGATATTGCTGGTTTTAAATGGCCCCTCAATACACAATGCTAGAAAAAGACCTAAACACACATACACCGATCCCTTTTTTGGAGAAAACTAATGACGTTAGACCTGAAATTTAACACTTTTCCTGCTAGAAAGTACATCGTCGCTCGGGAATATTTTTCGGTAAATCTGAGACGGCTCAGTGGGAGACATCTGAGGAGCTGACATGGAATGACCCGGAAGCAACTTCTATCCAGTCATGTCTCGGTGCATCAACGGCGAGAGATCCTGTACCATCAACGGCATGGAGGTCGCGGTGTTCCTGGAAGCAGCTGTAGTACTTGTAGTTCTTGCCACAGATGTCGCAGGTGTAGCGGAAGCTGTCTGCAGGAACACAAGCGGAGAGACCGTGCTGTCTGTCTGCCCACCTGCCTGCGGTAAACGTGGGTGTTACTGGCCTTCGCTCTCAGGCCGACGGACATGGCTCAACGATAAAGATGTTCACAGAGAAACGGCAAAACACTGATCACAGAGTCACTTCCTGAACAAAAACAAACCCACTAATAATCGCCTTGCATACCTAAGGGGATGGGAAAAAGCGAAAAAAGAAATCTCCAAACCAAAATTAAAAACGAGAAAAGAGGGGGGGGGGGATGAAAAGGACACTAAAATAGAAAGGCAGAAATGCAAAATAAAAATAAACATGACAACGAGAAGAAATGCCTGGGAGATATGAGCCCCTCCCTCCATTTTCAATTTCCTGTTGTTTTGCGAAACATCGCTCATCTGCTAATCGCTCCTCAACGACAGCCCCGGGGAAATGCATTTATATACCTACACGTGGGTGGAACCTACTTTCAACGGGTCTGCAGTTAAAGCCACAGTGACCGCAGATGTATGCATACTGAGCGCGACCCGTTCGCTATCGTGCCGCTTAAATACGGACCCACTGGGCTGCACATCCACTGCGAGATACCGAGAAATTCTAAACGACAGCGATAACGATCAGATCGGATTTCTAAGCCAGAACATGACTGCACTGCACATCCTCACTACGGCAGCATGGAGAGAGAACAACTGCACATTACAGTTTGTCAGAGGGAGAGTGAACGTTCGACCAGGCCTGCCGCCCACTAGCCGTCCCGCGACAGAAATTTGAATGAATGATCCAGTGAAAAGTTGGGGAAATCATAGGAAACTTCTGCCCAGAAAAAAATTCATAAAGTGACGAATCTTCCAGTTAATTGATATGTAATGAGTTTTGCTTATCTTAATTTTTCATATACACAAACACAGAAGGGGATTAATACATAGCTAATTATAGTTCCCCCCTCCCCCCATAACAATTAAGCATTAAGACCTTTACAATTAAGTTCTTTCCCCCCTACCATTCAGCTTTAATCACAACTGCTGGCGGTAGTGTCAAGCTGAATCATTTATCGCATGTTTATCAGGATGGTGTGTTAGAGTGATGTTCTGTACATATCAGGTCCGAAAGAAGAGCATTACCCTAACACTGGCACAGGGAGAGAGTACATAATAAACTATGAAATGGAACAGGGGAAACCCATTCATTTACTGTCACTGACTCAGGGAGGGTGTGGACATTTCAGGGGAGTGAAGAATTCAGCAGACAAGTCTCTACTCACCACTAATCTGTTAAACTGCATAAAACAAACCTTTGCTTCTGAGGGAGAGAAACCAGGAGTAACCATCTATCTTTCAGTCAACAGTTTCTGATTAGTGCACAAAAATTTTTGTTTTTACATTTCCTCAGCTCACCTACTCACGAAACCCCACCCCTCCCATTCTCCCCACCAATCCCCCTCTCACATGGGTGTATCCACCAGCCACAACGCAAATTTTTGCACCAGTAGCTAATGAAATGCACAATGACAGACTCCCTTGCAGGGCGCATTTTTTTTTTTTGGTTAGCCTGGGTGATTAATTCACGGCCATTATACACTACTAATTCTTCAAGTTGTTTTTACAGTGGCAGTGAAGTTGGGGAGGACAAACAGAAGCTACAGACAAATAACAGTTGCTTGCCTGCTCGATCTAGGACAGATTTTTTGAGTTCGTTATTGAGTGTTCATAAAAAAGGCAGTCTTTAGAGGACACAGAAAATTCAGTTCCAAGGTGCACCTCAGGGGGAATGATTGATTTCTCACCATCTCTCCATGCCGACAAACTATTTCATTTCTTTTCAGTAGGTTTCTCTATCTTTTGCTGTAATATCCTATTTTTCTTACTCCCCCCCCCCCAGTTAATTTCAGTCTTGCCCCTGAGCACCCACCATACTTGGAGGTACACCACTTACATTCATTGATGTACAGTTCAGGTCATGTTTACTGGCATCTGAGAATTTTATCCATCTTTTTAGATTTTCTGAAACCAGCTACTTTCACTTGCAATTTAAGAAAAGGGGATTTCTGTGTAGAAAACTCACAAAACACCAGGACAAAACCATTTGCGCTGGGTCTGGTAAGCAGAAGCATGCTTCTTGTATCACTTAGCCTGATGCTCTTTTCTACTGAAAATCTGCACCCCCCAAAAGTAAAGCACTAATTTGTCATTGTCAGGACGACACTTTCATCCCACTGACATTTTCAGGTTTTCCCCAAAGGTTTCAGGTCCAGGATTTCCATCAGCCAGTCTTAGATGCTTCTAGATTTTGGTTATAGGAACATTCTGCATTATCCTTTCATGACCCTGGATTGGACATCACGCACCGAAATGCCATGACAATATTGTGACGTCAAGGCCTCCAGTACCAGAGTGTGACCCCAGAATATTATGGGAACTTCACTGCGTTTTGGTGGCAGGAAGGGTGTTGTTCTCTCTGAAGGCCCCATCTGTAAGCAAAGGGCTGATTTGCATTTCCACAGTACCAGTTTTGTTTCCTTTGTCCATTGAATATTTTTCCCTGAAACACCAAGTACGTTTTTATGTCTTCTTCGGCTGTGTGGTTCTCTGAGGCTTCTGACCATAAGAGCATTCCAGGTTCAGGGTCATCTAGATAGCACAGGCTGCAACCGTGGTCCCAGGAATATCAAGGCTGACTTTTGGAAGACAAGCAGGGCACCTCCACCCCCCATTCAACATTTAATATGACAAGATTTACGGCTAATTTCCTACATGCTCAAATCCTAGGAGGGTTGATGGGTCACAAATTTAACAGCATAGCAAAAGGAAGAAAAAAGAATGCCAATTACTTCGGAAATGGATCTGCAATCCTCAAGAATTTCACATTTGCTGATTTTATCCAACAACCACAAGAGCTGGAGAAGAGTCACAGCCATTATGTCACTCCAACATCATTCATGTGAAGGTTTATGGGAAAACTAATGGAAAAAAATAATTAATACTTATGGGAGATGAGAATTAAAATCTTGTAAATTTTCTTTGAAGAGCAATCTGCCCAGGCATTTATACTTATTTTAAAGTTGAAAGTAAAATCTATAAAACTGAGGCAGCCACCTATTTTCCTTTGTATTCAACATACATAAATTGCCAGGTACCAATAAATACACAGTCATAAAGAAATTAAACTGTGACAGCAGGTTAATGAGGGAGTGAAGTAATTGACTCATTAAAGATTAAAGAAGACATATATTGGAGATCCCACATCTATACCCTGAATTTCAGCTACTGGGAGACCAAGGTTATGGGGCGACTAAAGGCAGTCCCACGCAGTGGAACAAATCTTTTGTGTGATTCCCAGCATCATACAGATGGTGTTTTGGAATGAAATCTTCATCCCCACTGCAAGTCTATCAAGAAGAGGAGCACTGAGCAAACAATCCTAAGACTGACAGCCAGAATGCTCCGATACTCACAGTTCACTGCCTGCGATCCTCCTTCTCCAGATCCACCCTCTGACTCTGACAAGAGACACGACAATTACCGGCATGGAGTGCGACAGGCCAGAGAGAAACCAAAATACACAGAGTGCTTGGCAGTCCGAATGGACCTGCCCCTGAATTCCTCCTCAAAGTCAGAAACCCGTGTTAAAAATACTAGAATTTAATTCTGTGGACGATACCCAGGTCATTCTGTGGTGTGGCGGCTCACCTCTATGCGCCCGGACATGCGTCTGAAAGCAGTTGTAGTACTTGTATTTCTTGCCACAAATGCCACAAACGTAGGAGCCTGTGAAGCAGAGATTCAGATGAGCAATGTCTAGAGACAGGAGAGTCCACTATGCTGCAGGCATATCCCCAGGGGCAAAAACAAATAGATATAAAGGTGGAACCTCACCAATCAGCTGCAACTATAAAAGATATTAAGCGACTTCATGTGAAAGCAGCTGCTTTAAAATTGTAAACTGTGCAACACACAGAAAGAGAAGCACATTTATAAAGGGCGGGGAGGTGTGAATGACCCAATTTCAGCCAGTTTGGAAAAAATTAAACCAAGACAGCAGCAGTTCTAGACAAAACAGAACCTTTACACATCCTGAAAAGCTTGGTCCAGAAGAGTGAGATTTAGAAATTAAAAAAAAAAAAGTATAGAAAAATCAGACTCAGGAAAGAAGAAAATGGCGTGTGTGAAGCGCGAGCAGGTGGTTCCCCCCCAGGGCTGGAGACTGTACCCTGTGCTTGCGCGTTGCGGGACCCCCCGATGACCACACAGATCTCCGCAGGCCCACTGCCGTCCCCCACTTTCCCATTGCTGGCCGCTGCGGCAGCGCCGGCGACCTCTGGCTCCTGCTTCACGGTGGACGGGGAGGTTCTGGCCTGGGGTCCTGCCGGGTCGCTCTGGTCATGTCCGGCTCCGGGACCATCCTGAGTACTCTTGGCTGTCTCGGGATCTGCCATCGGGTTTTAGAAAATGGATGGATGGATGTTGTGCCCTAAGACAAAAAAAAAATGCATGATTTATTCATTAGATTTCTTTGAAGTCCATTCAATTTGTTGCCTTCAAATTATATAGTAATTATGTTTCTCCGTATTGTTTGATATGGAGAAAAATATATATATTTTGTCATACCGGACAACCATAACACACTGCAGAGGAACTATTTATAAAAAAAAAAACGCAGATGGCAAATGAACATGCCTGTAGCATAACAATGCTGAAATTAACCAGGAGAGCAGTGAAAGCAGAAGACACCATCTCATCTGCAAAACAGACAAGACCCTTTTGGTCAGAGGTGCAGGTCACAGATGTCAGGAATGTTCTAGGGACTGACAGGACAGTGGGACAAGGCCGGGGTGTCAACACATCGCAAATAAAAACATCAAAAGTATTTCATGCTGACCAAAATAAAAACTACTGATGTCATCAGTATTCCAAAGGCAACATTTGTGAATCTCACTGAAGAAAGTAAAATAGGTTTCTTTGATCTAAGCAGAATAACTATTTCTTTTACAGAAATTGTGGAAAGGGGGCAGGTGTGGTGATAATTAAGCCTATAGCGATTTAAGGTAAATAAAGATTTGAAGCAGGGACGAGAGTAGCCTTCAAAACTGGTCCAAGGACAGGGAGAGAACACTTACCCACACACAAAGTCACACACGAAACAGCAGAAGTGTGTTGAACGATTAAGAGTAAGAAACCCTCATATAACAAACGAAAAGGGCAAACAGAAGCAAGCGAAGCAGATTAATGGAAAAATGTTTGCAGAAAGGAGACCACAAACCAACCACAGCAATGAATAATACATTAAATATGAAAACCGATCTGTAATTATTCAGGCCCAAGAGAACAATCCAGAAAAGAAGAATGAAGCAGAATGCCACCATCTTGCAGTCCCCCTCAACACTCCACCATATTGCACCGCCCTCCCATGTGCTGATTAATCAATGTCAGAGCAATCAACATTTCAAGTTCAAGATATTTTTTTCCCCTCTTAAATTGTGCAGCAACTGCTTTAATATAATATTCTATGAAATTTCATTTCAGTTTTTATTATCTTTTTTTTCAGCATTCCCTTACATTTCCTACAACTAGCTGGAGTTGGTATTAAAAGCCATTTATTAAAGGCCACAATGGCCATAACGGGGATCTTTGGACAATTTATTTTTTAATTGGGTGGGGGTGGCTGACGGGGGCATTCCAAACTAGATATTGGCAACAGTG